>JAMKCH010034996.1:0-14405 GCA_023653785.1 Ophioderma brevispina
AAGTCAGTCACTTTTTTCCGATAACCATTTGTTTGGTTTATAGCCAACACGCTTGTACGTTTTTTGTCTTTTAGTAAGTCCTTGCACTTGCTATCGTAATCACTTTTGTTCAACACCACAACCACACTTGCCTTTGTCAGCTGGAACTATGGCTATGTTTTGTCATTGGATAAGTCTGACAAATCTTTCCTCTCTTCCTTGGTAAGGTTAGAAGCAGGGAGTTTGGTGTTGCAAAGGGTTTTGACTGATCTTATTCCTTAGCGTCTCAGCGTCAGAAGGGTTTGAGTTCGCTTGTGATATCGCCCATTCTGTAACGGTGACGAATTCAGGCAACCGGGTAAATTTTTCCGTACAAAACATGAAGTTCAGACCTTGGCAAGAACACTAGTGTTCCGTGATCCGATAACTGGCGGTCAGAAAGATTTTTAACCCTTCTTCAATGTCCGGTTCGCTGTCATGCGGCCGTTATTTCTCCATCCCATGCTAAATCAGCCCGCGATGTTTTCATGACTCGCCTAGATGTTAGTCATGAGTTGCCTGACTGTTTTCCACCATCACCACCTCACGTCAGTTGCCTGTGTGTCCAGTGGTACTGGCCGACGTCTCTTAGAAAAGTAAGTTCCAGTAATGGATTTACATTTGCCAACCATACTTCATCAACTGAATGCCTGAGAACATTCATTCCTTAATTTTGAAAACTTCCAGACACTTGGCCCTTGCCCAAAGAGTTAACAGAACATAAGCCCAGTATGTAAGGCAAAATTACTATTATAATGGAAACAGATTACCATGGAAATAATGTACAACATGGTCTCTGATGTTTATTTATCAAAAAAGGGAGAGAGAACCAATCAACTCACCCATGACTCCGTATTGAAGGAGGCAAATGCTCATTCATTCTCTCGCACATGTTTCCATACAGCATCTTCATGAACCACCTGACCCGCAGCATACCACACCTTGTCTGTGCGAGCATCGCTGACTGAACATCTTGTCCCATGATGCTGCATTGTCTTGGGGATGGCACCATTTTCAGGAGACTTTCAACCAAGGCCTTCTTCTATGGTTGGGTAAAGGGCCTGGTTTTCTATGGAGGGAGGGAGAGAGATGGCAATATTGTACCATGCTCTATATTGGGTCTCAGGTACGACAAGCATGCTTTGTATAACACACCCACCCCATCCTTGATGTTTTGGCTTCCTCTTCTTCTTGCGTATCAGGCAGTAGCTAAATGTTGTAAACGGTGGAGCCCAGCTCACTGTTGATTGGTTTGGATTTGAGAAGTCTATGTCCCACGGTGGACGAAAGGCAGGGCCACTTTAAGAATGTGATCCACCAGTCTGGTAATGATAACCACTTGGCAGGCTGGCGATGGCGCAGCCCCCATCCGGATCGGTGCATATTGCTGTAGAAGCGACCGACTCCTGTGCGAATCGAGTTTAAGGTTACCATGTCTTGCGTGGAAGATTGCTACGAGGTGTAGTGCTTTTGGCAAGTTTCCCAGCTGTAAATATGCAACATTGTTTTTCTGATGTCATTCTGTATGAAGACCATCCACCCTTTGCACAGGTAACCATTTTCAGGTAGAGCCTCAAATTAGAGTTAGAATGTTGCATTCGACTCATTCACCTCTTGCATGGTCAATGTTTGTTTAGAGAAGAATCGAACCTGAGCAATTGTTGTGTAAATACTCCAATTCATGTTCTGCCAGTTCAGGCTCTCCCGCAAATGGCGAACCATGTTAAGAGCGAATAACAATGGGTCAATTTATTTACTTTTAATAGTTAAAATACGTAACCCTTGAAGACTACAGATCCCCATCTGGGGATCCACCATTACCGCACAGCATACTACAGATCCCATATGGGATCGATACGCCTCACTACTTTGGACTATTATCTTGATGGAAATATTTATTAGTGGAGCCAGGTTTTCTTCCCATCATGCATATACTGTTTTTACTTGCTGTCAAACAACATTTTAGTGGGTTAATACTGAAAGTTTTAGAGATTTAATCAGTTGTAAATTAGTATTCCATCTTTGGCAACATCGAACATAAAATGGCGCAGAATCGCTGTGTATATACTAGCGGAAGCTGCATTCATGAGATTTGCAGGATCAAGACCGTGATAATGACTTTTTTGACTAATGATTGTGAATCATATTAATCATGGACATCGATGAAGACATTGAAATTGATGACAATCTAATTTAGAGCTCATGTTCCCAAAGGTTAAATGAGCCAGAATGGACAGATAATGCTAACAATGTTGGTGATAGTGAAAGTGATGGTGAAAATAATGTCATCCCGCAAGATCCGCGTGATAGACCTGTGGACGAGGACGAGTACAGGTCATAGATCTCCTAAAGCCAAAAAAGTGGTACCAAACAAAAGCTTGTGATCTGTCTTCATTTTATCTACATATACAATATTTTTCTAAATTCATTTAGAATTGATTAAATTCAAGTAGAAAAGCATATGCCCATTTCCTATTCATATGCAAATGAATCCAGTAGGCAGCTATTGTATCACATAAAATCTTCAGAGTTCAAAGGGGAAGATATACCTTTTATGTAGATGTGTGAAGTTAGTTTAACTAGCATTTTTGGCAAATTATTGATCAACAAATACTTCCTCATCTACCCTGTTTTAAATTACCTATTTTTTTATTCTCACATAAAACAAACAATGCTTGTTTCATGAACCTATGTCCCGTCAAATTTCCTTTTGCATTTTTTTCTGAATATTGGTGGTCACAATTATACACTAAACTTCACACCACATTGACAACCATTTTGTTCAACTATTTAGACTCATTATGACATCTCACTTTATGCACCACCAAAACACAAACCACAAAATAAAGCACTAGCTAGATCTGGAACAATGGTCTTACAAAGTTTGAAGGACCGTCACCAACGGGGCTAGTTTCATTGGAATCTGATGTACCATTTTGCCTTGAGTAACATTGTATATAATAATGAACCAAAAGTCTACTGTACAATCATTTCAGGTAACTTGGGTAAAGGCCACAATCGACGGATAAGGAATGAATGACGCCCTCTATAGATTTATGATAACGATGAAACTGAAACGTTTTGTCATATAAAGCGACATGGCGCAAATGTTTACCTTTTGCCTGGTTTTCCAAAAAAATCCCACTTTACATAAATTCCCCAAAGTCGGTTTTTTTTAATTTGATAATCAGGCTTCAATGGACCATTCCATTTCCATATTGACGCCTTTCCAGCCCAAGAACTACAATGCCGCGTTGCAAGATGTGTGCTATATTATTTCTCAACATATATGTGTGAGTGCGTTCTGGTTCTGGGGTGGAAAGACCTCATTTTTGCATTTTTGTTTTCTGGGGGGCCGGAACACTAAATGCATTGCCAAAACACAACACTATTTTACATACAACCATACCATGTCGCTATATGGTAAGGCATGCTAATCTACCAAGGGCTCTGTTCAGTAGACTTGTATGAGCACATGTTAAGAACAGCCCACCATGCACGTCCTGGGTATCATAAATCAACTCAAACCTAAAAATACAGGGGATGTATTTGCTCTATACAATGGTGAATGAAAGCTATTGAACTGCGCCATGGGAATTGTAATTTTATTAGCTCATGTGTGTTAACTTGCTCATGATATAAATAGCGCGGTCATGGGCCATTGTGTTGTATTCCAAAGTCTGCTTGGTGTGAAGATGGTTATATAATCCAAATCTTAGCAGCATAAGCTATATGGTTTGGGTATGGTTATAAAGGGCTGCCTCATGTAGCCTCTTTGTAGCTTATGAAGGACAAAAGGTCTATCAAGAGGCGTCACTTACAAGCTCCATGACAAAGGGCAGCTTAGCAACATCTTCCTGTTTCTTTCATATAAGTAATCAATGGTCATTGAAATGGAGGCATGCTCTAAGCTTTGCTTTTTCAGAGAGCATGCCCCCTGAAGTTTCTCATACTTGGTTCTCATTTTTTTCCTTGCTACGGCATGTAAGTTGTGGGATAAAACACACCTTTCGTAAATGATAAAGTGGTGTCAAACCCAACTCAAAATTGATGGTGAAATATAACTATTATGATTATAGAGGGCCTCCTTCTCCTCCCCTTATCCGCCGGCGATTCCTTTGGGTAAACCCCAAAATTATCATATTTGATTGATTATTATCAATGGAAACAAATCACAAATATCACAAATGTGGGTACTGAAAATCAAGGCTTCAAACAAGGTACCAAAAACGTGCACAATTTGATAGTGCCCCTTTAACATATAATATTATTAGTTTTTGTTTTGTCGATCATCTTCGTCAATCACTGTATTCCTGGCCAGAAGTCTAGCATGTGCTCCATCTTTCCTTGGGCCAGACCAAGTAAGAACTTTTTATAGCTTTCACTTTTTATCTTTACTTGTATGTTTCTGTTATGATAGTATATTGATTGAGATTTCCAATTCTAATTGGGCACATGTGGTCCATGGATACAACGAACCGTCTCATGACCCACAGGTCCTGGTTTGAGTCCCCGCTGAGGCCATGTGTTGGCACTTGGCAAGGCACTTTACCTCTTAACCCCTTTACCTCGCTTGCCTCTCTCCACCCAGGTGCAAAATGGGAGCTGTTATGATATTGTCCATTTAGCACCGCGCCCAAATGTATGAGTATATACCTTGGGCATTTGTAGGCAGCTGACAATTTCTAGTGGCACCGGAATAAATGTAAAGCGCTTTTGATACATTGGTGAAAGGCACTATATTAAATGTCGACATTTATTTTTTTAATTTGTATTTATTTTCTCATACGTACCTTGCATGCCCTAGTAGCCTACCCCGAATATGCCAACAAGCATGGCCACCTTTCTCTTTACACAGCTTCTTGATCTTTCCTCTTTGACTGTGGACGGTTCCTGTAATGCGGATGCTTCCTTAAGACAATATGTTGACAATCAATGAGCTGTTCCTTGTTTAAAATTTTCATTGCCACTGTTGGGAATTAGAAACAGTGTTCTACAGATTCAAATGGAATAGTCACTCACACACCTCTGGAAGACTGATTAACTCTCTACAGTAAAAGTATGGATTCAAATTGGAAGAGCCTATTGGATAACTTCATTTGAAATGCACCCTCAATTCTGTGGAAGATTTAGGTAAATTCTTCCAGAGGGAGTAAGGATTTCAAATGAAATAGCCATATCAATATGATCTATTGAGACATAAGAATTGGATTATCAGCAAAATGCCAATATATCACTGGATGGCTCATAGGCATGATGTGTCTGTCAAAAATCATAATTGTTTTATTCCAAAGAAATGAATATTTACAATAGGTTTATCAATTGGAGGTTTGCAACCACCACATTATCATTTGAATGGTGGATCAATGTATTGGGTATTTTGATCATAAACATTATGGGCCGTATTCTCAAACGATGTTTAAAATAAACGGTGGTTAGGCCTAAACTGTGGTCAGCTAAATGCACTGTTTAAAAAAAAGCAGGTTAAATATTTTAAGTCGTTTAGCTAACCACTGTATTTAAACGCCGTAAATATCATCCACCGAACTGTGACTTATCTTCGCCTATATCATTACGTGTGCGTGAACAATATTTATATGTCAGGCAATGCCTTCTGTAGTTGTAAATGCAATGTAGGAAGCCCACGGGTAAATTTCAAGAATGTCGCGTTACGCAAGGAGCTTTAGAATTTGTTGAATGGTGGAGACAAAACCCCGGGCCTACTTAAAACTGTTTTATGTCGTTGTGCCGCACTTGCTATCATCCAATACTATAACAGATAAACATGAGCATGAAAATAGAAGCAAAGAAAAAAATGGACGAGAAGAAATAAACTGAGGACTCGGAAAAGAAAGATAAGGGAAATGAAGGAGGTAACTGGTCTAACCACGAGTATCACATAGAGCTGAAAATATCAGGCATTTGATGAAAACGTGAAGTTAAACACGCCTTAAACTACCCCCGGACCAAGTCTAAGTTTAACAACGTTTAGGCATGTTTAACGATGTTCGGCTAAAATTTAAACAGAGTTTAAAGTTAACCATGCTTTGAGAATTGCGTTTATTTTAGCGGGCGTTTAAATTGCGATTTAACCAGTGATTAGCGTTAAACATCGTTTGAGAATACGGGCCTATGTTCTCAACTTGCAAGGTTCTGCGGCGGCACCACACAAGCTTGAAACCCAGCAACCGATTACAAGAAACTATCAAGTGTGGAAATACCTCTGTTTTTGCTTTCTTGGCTTCGGGCTCCTCAACTTTGATCTCATCTTCAGCCGGCCTCTTTTCGGCAACATTGGATGCTGCTGTGGCTGTAACGGTTGCCGTGTCAACCACTTTAGTTTCTGTGGCCATCTTGGTTTCTGCTATCTGAAGGACAGAGGGCAGTATTGAACGGAGTCTCTGCAGTGCTCGTACTAGTACCATACCATCATTAGAGTGTAGTCCAGATTATAAATGTTGTCCATACAGCAGAGATTAAAGCCAATGTCTGTATGAAACAGGAGAAAAGATGACGATATGATAAGAATGGCAAATGCACCATTCTTCGGAATGCATGTGTCGCTTGGCATCCACGTTTGCGAGGTGGGACATAAACGGGAAACCTTTGATCTCTGGATGAACTCATTTTCATTTTTCCTGTTACCTGCCACCCCAAATTAGTTTCACCAAATTTCAGCTGAACTCTCCAACTTGAACAAAAATATTACAATGAGCTCAATATCAAAATGGCAAATTGTAAAATTAACGAGGACATGAGGAAGATTTCCCAGGAAGAAACAGAGAAACGGCCCCCAATTTTTACTCGAACCCAGTTTTTTTTTTTAACATTTTGGAATTGCTAACCAATGTATTAGAATCACACCTGAAGTGATAAGGCAGAAGACGCCGTGCTTATGGTAATAAGATGAGGAATTTAGTAGTCTGTCGTGACGACAGGAAGAAAAGTCAAAGCATGGTTTTCTATGGGGAACGGATTCGATTGCAGCAAGTTCAAAACAAGGTTTTTGCATTTTCTTTTGCACCTGTTAGTCTATAAACTTTGAACGTTCTACGGTAGGTGGTCTACAAACCGATCCAAGGAAATTAGAGAAATTGTATCCTTAAAAAAATCTCCTCCTGCACTTAAGAAAACAAATAATAAACCAAAAACAAAAACAAAATTCCCCCTCCCCAGGTTCAAAATGATACTGTTCAACAAGGTGTGAGCGAGTCTCCCAGGAAATTGAGTCCTATGGCCACCAAAAAATGAGTGATGTAGTTCAAGGAACAAAATTACACCTGCCCGATACCCCAAATTGTGTTTTACTTTATTTTTAAAGGTTGATGGCCAATCGCTAAATAGCCTTTTTGTCCCCAGAAGCCCCAAAATTTTTACCGGAAGTGGTATGTCAAATTTGGTGTCAGAAGAAAGTACTATTTTTCTTCATTCCCTGGGAAATCTTAGAGCCAAAGGATGTTGGTTGGAAGTTATGAGCGAACAATGTGCCCCATTTGGTCGATCACCATTCAATTTTACACAGTACTCTATGGGGCTTACAAAATCACGTTTAGCTCTCGCATTCAAACGGATTGAAATATCGATTGCAAAAAAGGGAAAAAGGGGGAGGGGTACCCAAATGCCCTTCTCTTCTCTCACCTCCCTTCTCTGAGTGAAGGCCAATCTATCAAGATGAAAATTCCTATCTTATGGTCGGGCCATCCCCTTTTTAAAACTTCAGTCCCATGCAGATCAGGATGTTGTATTCACACTGCCACAGCACCTTGGTGAGTTCGAACTACTGGTTCTTACACAGAAAAACTAATTGACTCATTATTATAAATGCCACCATAACACATGAAATTCAGTGGCTTCGTAACAGTGAAAATGGTCAATTATTCATTTACTTTAGCCAAAAGAAAAACACCTTTTATTGGAAGCTCTATCTTCCAAACAATATTTTGAGAATAAAGTATGATTTGGGAACGGGTACTCTCTTTACGAGGATGAAACAAGGCGATACCATTATTAAGGGGAAGAACGAGGGCAGGGCCGAGTTCTTCCACGCCAAAATAATGTTGTCGCCGGATTTAAATTCGTCATTAAAGAGAGTACCGGTTTCCAAAATATACCTTTATTCTCATTCTTAAAGGCTTAGAATTAAGGTAATCTTTATCCCAAGTTTGCAATACTTTATGGCTTAAATACAACAGAAAAGGACTGCCAACACCCAGAGTTGACAACAATTGAAACAGTTAAACGCAACAAGAAGACGTGGCAGGTACGCACAACGTAGAAAATGCGTACTGATGCTAATGCTGCGCTTCAACCTAAACATAACGTCAATACGCAGCGCATACTTCCTGGGTTCAATTGTCTAATTGAAATTGCTTACATTTTCACAGCGATTTAAGAATGTACATTTGACATCAGAGGGAATTGCATTTTAGTCGTCCGGTAATTTCACAACAATTAAAACAGGTACAGCCTTTCTTGCCACACAGAGTACCAGAAGACTAACTCCCAACTGTAGGCCTTTTACTTGCATTGCAAACGTGTGCCAAAGGTTATGGAAAACAGAGACAGGCACGCCCTAGGCCTATGTGCCATTCGGCGCGGAAAGATTTAACTTAAACACGCAGGGATAATTTTTTAGGCCCGCCAAAATGGGGTACCTATTCAAAAAATAGTTTTAAAAATGCATAAGTCCCCGGGGAACACAATCAAATTTCCTCAAGATTGCAAAAGTTCCCTCCAATTCTGCATTTCTATTTAAATGACAAAAATTTCCCTCCCAAATTATAAGATTTCCCGGGAACCAGGTTCCCAGTTCCCACACTTTTTCCAGGATTGGACTGACCCAGGAGCTATTTTCTGGAAAATAACACCCATTGTATCAAGTATGATGTTAATCAGTGATAGTGACAAATTTATCAAAACATGCCATAAACCACTCGGGTATAACCCACCCAATTTGAAATAAAATACAGGAGCTATCATACACTCGGGTATAAGGCCCACGTAAGTTAGCATTAAGTTAACATGTGACAGTTAATTACCACAAACAAAATCACATTGTCAAAAACTGGCACTATTCTATAGCACCATCAAAGTAGGGCCCCAATGCATTGGGATGGCTTGGTTACTAGAATTACTTTGAGGATGTGAGTCAAAATTCAACCTTTATTTTTAATGTTTTAATTATAGCTAACAACAAAAGTGGTACATAAAATGGTATCTGATGGTGGAATAACTATGCTCTCTATTTGATTACCACCAAATAGGTGGGCCTCCTAACAGTGGAAGGATATGGAATAATTTGGCGCAAGACAACGCAAGAGCCGCAGTGTGTGGGTATATTTTGCGTAGCGCGCGATTCTGTGCAAACGTCGAGTACATTTGGTTACTTTTACGCGCGGGACGAACGATAAACAACCGAATCATTCCCGCTATTTGGGTGGGTAATCCAAAGTATTAGCTTGAAATGAGTGATATTGCAATTTTGTATCTGATATTTGCTCCCAAGTTCTAGCCCCTTCCCTGGTATAAACCACCCCTAATTTGAAGTAAAATCTTCCGTTTTGGGGGTGGGCTTATACCCGGAGTGCTTACGTAATCAAATGCCAAACATTTTAAATAGTCATTCACTACTCGCAGTAGCCTGGTCATTTTTTCTATGTCGATGGAATAAAGAAGAAAAAATCAACGCCCTTTTTAAATGGCTCTCTCACATAAAACCACTTCAGCGACAAAAAAATTAGTGTCAAATCAACCGACTTGATGTGCTGCATGACTCGCCGGGATGACTCGTCCACTTAAATCCAGCGAGCCCAAGAACTGATAGACTTGTGGACCATCTCAACAGTTGTAGCTGCATTGCTCCTCCCAGTAAGGTTTTCTCAACTTCAAAAAACCCACACATATGGCTGGGAACAAGATACAATTTCTCACGTAGCCAGCCACAAACGAACTCTTTACAAACATCATAGACCACTATCGAAAAAGAGCGCCACTGCTTAATATAATTAACCTTGGTTGGGTCACCTGTAGTAGCGCATACCAAAGCAGAGAAAGCTTGCACCTGAGTACAAATTATTGCAATATATTTCACCCTCCTTTCATTTTGCTCATATAATTTCATAGACCACTTAGTACAATTTGTGTGTTGCAATAGATCAAAGTCCATTTGCGAAAATGTAAGTGGTTAGTTCTGACATGTCTTTAATGCCTAAGACAGTGCTGATATGCACAAAGCAAAACCACCCTTCTTCAAAACATTTCCCATCCATACATCGTTCCTTATACCGTTTTGCTAGTTTCGCGTTCGTGTTTTACATTCAATTCACATGAACATATCGCAACCTCGGTTCACGCGCATCGGATGTTTTCCACTGATTGTAAAATGCAAGACCACCGTGCAGTATTTGGTTGAAATGAAATCACACGACAGCATATGCATGGTGCAGGGTGGTCTTGTTGACGTCGTACTTAGCACGACGGCCTCGTTGGTTGGTGGTTTGAGGATTCTTTGATTGTGTGTTATGGCAATTTGGGGAGTGCGTGTGCACGGCGGCAAACCAGACTCCTTTTAAATATTGTTGAGTGTCCGTTAAAAGTGTGTTCGTTGGCCAGGTCATTTTTTCTTTTCTTTTTAAAAGGTGCCACAGTTGCAATGAGAGAGTTTCACATATCAGGTGGCCCTTAAAAAAATCTAAGTTTGTTTATGCCCTGATGTAAAGGCTTTCCATCAAAAATATCCCAATATGCAAAGGATTAAGCTAGAAAATGTGTTCTATGGTACAAAAAATTTGGCATTTCGAATCGTATAGGGCAAATACGGAAATTCAAGCCTAAATATGTTTTATATTGAAATATATGCGAAATCAAAAAATCCACCCTTTTTCTCTCGTCTAAGACAGTTCTGTAGCATAATACAAGGTTAAGAAATCTATGAGTGTCTAATCATTTGAAATTACTATTATGCCACAATATTTGGGTGCCTAAAATCTCTTGTTGCCACCTTTAATGTCCAATGGAAGAGAGCAAGAACAAAAAATCAATCATGGTCTGTTCACGCTCTCTCACATAAACACATCCATATTACACAAAAAAAATCACCGAAATACAGTGAGGCCAATGCCCTGGTAGACTTGTCAAAAGTCTCAGCCAGTTGTAGCTGCATTAGCTCCTCCCAGTTATAATTTAGGCCTACCAGAAACTTAAACATCTCATATGACTACGGAACAAGACTACTGATATAGTATTAGTAGTAGAAAATTCATTTGTTTTTCCACAAAATATGGACACATAATGGCCACCAGTTAATTTAACCAAATGCTGATGATCAAACCTGAGTCACTTTGGGGAGTTTAAGTGCCCAGTAGGACATATACCTCGTGAATTTTAATTGCCCAATGGAAAATCAATTGCCCCGGCCCGGGCAATTGGACATGCGTCTGAGACCTAAATATTGTTTTACCAATTTCTCAAAAAACAGTGTGAGTTGATGATTGGGAAGGGCAATGTCTGCATGTGATGAAAATAAGGGCAAGTTCATCTTAGTTACTCTGAGTGAGTACGGTGCCAAATTTTCAAATGCTTCAATCTTAACAAAATGGTGTCAAATTAGTTGTGGCAATCTGTAAATGTACGTTTCCCTGAGTTAGGATCTTCCATTTGGGGTTATTTAAGGGAAAAAGATGAGTAGTCCCTAATTCCCATAGAAACAATGCAATTTTGAAAGTTTGGCCCATGTACAATGACCAATCAAAAGCTCAATGACATCACTTTTTCACCCATATTTTGGTAACTAATTACATCACAAATATGCCAAAGTATATATTTTCTGATTCCTTATGATAAGCCAAATCATTTGAGATAACTTTCATCAAACCACTTTATGTGACTAATCTTTTAGATCCAAGATGGCCACCAAACGGAACCCTTGGCCCAATTTGATTTTAGTAACATCACAATTCTTTAAGATGATGTTGTAGAGATCCTAAAAACCGGGTTATAATTTAGTTTTGAGGGGGTGCATGGGAAGCCATGAAATCTGCTAGACTATTTATTGGACCTATCAACCGATTCTTCATTCTGGCAACTTTCAAAATCACCCCAAACTCTGAATGGACCTTTTGAGGGTTGACAAATACAGAAGGACTTTTGGGCTATTTTGAAATTTTGGTTTGGCACTAAAATAATCTGTAACTCATCACAGGTTCTTAAAACCATGAAGCCTAATTCAACTTCACGTTGCATTACAATACTAGACAGAGCACACATTTGGATTCACACCAGTAAATAACGTGAGAAACCGGTAAGTCCAGCCCCCACTGCAAATGAGGTGTTTTTTTTTGGTGACCCTCGCCAAAGTATACCCTAAAAACTGAGAGAAATGGCGAGATCTGGGTTACAAATCATGGTTGCTATCAATATTAAGTATAAAATCTGTAGGAATATCAAAAAAAGATTGTCATTGATCCGACAAACCAATTTTAACCGTATTCTTACAAGGAACACCTGACTGAAAAAGTGCTGTGACCTCCAGGGTCCACGGTGCATGCTAGTCTTCACGGTCCAGTAGCTCGAAAATTTTGGGGATAACTACCCTAATTTCATGATTGATTCGGTAGGAGATATGATGATCTTCAAGCTGAATGTTAGCTTAAGGTCTGTGATGTTCCATTGAGAAAATGACGTTCTTATCTCGCCCATTTTGTACAGGAACGAATGGGAGCAGTATTTAGTGGTGTGAAACCATTTGGTGCCTTAATTCTGGTAGTTACATTTTTTAAAATTAAAGGCCGACTCAGAGTCCCGATGATGGCGCACTCATTTTTCAAAGAAATTGCGTTTTTTTTGCATATTCATAATGCTTGTCCATACTAATCACTGTGTGAAATAACTAATAAGCTCAAATCAAAGTCCTTCATGTAGAAAATCACAACTTTGTTATAAAATTCTGGATCCGGAATTTTCGTTACACACGGTATTCTATGTCACTGTTATACTGTGCGTAATTGTTTACTGCATGAAAATGAAAAATTCAATTTAACTACAACTTTGGAATTAAGCATTTTAGGTGATTATCTTTAGTTCTAAATGACTCTTTTTAATTACTACACCGAAAAATTATATTTCAAAATCTCTGAGTCGGCTTTTAAGGTCCTGTTTCTCATCTCTTCACTTTAGTTTATTTTGGAGCAATTCTAAAAATTCCAGAGCTGAATTTGAATTACAGCTATGAATTTTTTAACTACGGCTCACAGAAGATAGGCTTATGGAATGCCCTTTCTGCTCATGTTAACATCAAACCAGGACTTGCAGAGCTTCAAAAGGGAGGTTAATTGCTATCTTCATAGGCGTAAATCCCAGGGGGGATATATCCCCCCAATATTTTGATGAGGGGGGATGGTCAATACGATCATCCCCCCCCCCAATGTTGATGCCTGTTCATGTGTTTTTCACCAAAAATAACCTCATATATTACCATAATAGTTTAAAAATGGTAAATTTCCCGCGCATTTTGTTCTGATTACAATTACATTTAACAATATTAGCTTCTACGTGGCAAAATTTTTAGCGCGCTTCATGCGCACATGTGCTAGTAATGGATGTTTTCAACAAACCCTGTTTCATTCATAAATTTTCATCAACCCCATCCCCATCTTGGCACCAATCCCTCAGCGTTACTAATTAGATAACTGCTGTTAATTAGCCTGGACATAAAAATAAAATTAGTAATAAATGTAGGCAACTCCTTTCACTTCTAACATTAATAGAGAATGTATGTATGCATGGTATTCCCAACTCACCTTGTAAGTTCACCCTAACTCCATACCATATAATCAAGAGTAGTTTTCTCACAGGTATGAGTCACCATGCAAATCAGGTCAATAAGTTCCTAACCAGCATGCATAGGCACCACTCCATTTCTGTGCTGGTCTGTCATCTACCTGCTTTAACCATCTCCTGGTGCATAATCATAATTGCCTGAGAGGCACATAGGCAGCACTGCCTTTCTATGCTGATCAGTTATCTACTACATGTAGCACTACTTTCGGCCTTGGTCACTGTATATTACACTATCAGCTCAGCCTTCGGCTTCGGCTCGGCCTCGCCTGCCTAGGGCCACATAGTGTGGCTATTATCTTCCTGCTATAACCATTTCCTGGTGTAAAATCGTAATTCCATGAGTGGCACGTATCAGCAATTCTAGGTTCTGAGTGGTTTCTTTTCTATAGGCACAGAGGCGATTCTGAGATGTTATGCAAGGTTTTATTTTAGTTTGCAGGTGTTGACAACTGGGGTTCTGAGAGGGTACTTCTCCCCATAGGCAAGTGTCAGGATTTTAAGTTCACTAGTCTCCCAACCAGGGATCCTAAATAAATCGGGATAGGACACTC
>JAMKCH010034997.1:0-16262 GCA_023653785.1 Ophioderma brevispina
TTAAATATACCATTTTCTGGAATTTTGGCGGCCATTTTGAAAAACGCCCTCTAGCGAGAGTTCCCCACATTTTCCAGAGGTTGGACCAAAATAATCTTATACAGCATCCTTGAAAATATAAACAAATACCTTCAAACATCTTCACTTTGATTTATACTTGTATTCAATAATAATTAATTGATAACCGTCCCAAAAAGGCTATTATGCATGATTTTGGCAGCCATTTTGAAAAAGCGCCCTCTACGGGTACTTATCGTAAATTCTAATTATTGGAATAACATTACACAATAATTAGCATTAAGAAATACCCCAAAATTGCTTTCATATTAACTATTAGATAGCTTTTTCTAGCTTTAATATGCCATTTTCTGGAATTTTGGCGGCCATTTTGAAAAACGCCCTCTAGCGAGAGTTCCCCACATTTCCCAGAGGTTGGATCAAAAAAATCTTGTTCAGCACCCTTGAAAGTACAAGAAAACACCTTCAAACCTTCTTCCCCAAACTTCTAGACTTTAATTTTGGAATGCTATATCCCAAAATATTCGACAACCAAATTTAAACAATTGTTGGCATGATTGCCTATCAAGTGAACATAAAGTGGATGTTTGTTTTTTCCTAATACTCTGTACACAATTAACTAGTAACAATCATTTATTGTGGGCGTTGATCTTCATGGCGGTTGATTTTGTGATTTACCAAATTTTAGTTTAATTCATGTGAATCTTTCTAATTGGTTGTTGTGGGGATTTGCCCTAACATGACATGTGGAGTTTACTCTGTGTACAATTCTATACTCAATTTGCTGCAGTGGTATTCTGTAGTGCTTAAATCATGTATTTTTTAACAATGTAAATTTAAGTATTTTGTTTCAATTTTGTCATATGTTGTTGGTAGTTATATATATATATATATATATATATTATATATATATATATTATATATATATATATTATATATATATATATATATATTATATATATATATTATTCAATTTTAATGAAGCATATACTTTAAAAAAATATGTCTTATGTATATTGTACTTTTATGCGTTCACATGGCCATAATGAAAATCAACCCTGTTGAGTAGGTTACCCTGTCAAAATATGGTTAATAAACAAAAGAGCATCATTTTTATAATCTGAGAAATATGAAAACAATGGTGGCCATTTTGAAATTCAAGATGGCGGTCATAGCAGCCTTAGCGGGTTATATAACGTACATCACTTTTTTTCCTTTCCCTCTTGCAAAACATAATAAAGCACACAAATTCATTATTTATGATTTATGAGTGGAAATATACCATATTGAAGATAAAAGAATGGCGGCCGTTTTGATAATCAAGATGGCGGCCATATAGATATTATCTGAAATAATTATTAGACCTACTCGATTCATTACCATAGGCGTGCCCAGGAAATTTTATTGGGGGGGGGGCTGGACTAAAGATGTTCGAACCCTGAGAGCGAATCGAGCGGAGCGAGCGGAGCGACTAACGGGTGGGGTCCAGGGGCAGAGCCCCCGGAAGCTCCTGAGGTTTTTAGGGTTTTCAAGACTTGGAAACGCCTTTCTTTGCGTACTTCTTCCGACACTTTTTGATCCGCATTTGCATGAAAAAAATCAAATAAATAAAATAATTCCATTTGCCCACTTGCTAAGCCGTATGTATTTTGAAGTTGATGTTAGGGACGCACCATTAGACGTCAAGGGGGGGGGGGGGGGGGGTTAGAAGTTTGGGTGAGGGCAAGTGTTTTTTCGTTGGCTTTTGGAGGCAGGTTTTTTTTGCCTACTTGAGAACGTGTTTTCTTTTTTGGTGGCGGGTTGACTCATTTGGTCATGTTTTTTTGTAGTGATTCACTTAAATTATAGGTAAAAATAGAGTAAAATATAGTTGATGGGTAAAGTTTTGTTTGAATTAAGCATAAAGTGTTCATGGAGAGTTCGTATATCAAGCTGTCGGGGGGTGGGTGCGGGAGGGGGGCTCTGCGCGAAGCGCGGAACCCTTGTAATGTTGGCTTTCCCAAAAACATTTTCCCATGCGAATTTGATGGAAACAATTTGAAATATTGCTTATAGGTACGTATGGGTTAAGTTTTCTTTGAATTAAGCATAAAGTGTTCATGCAGAGTTCGTATATCATGCTGTCCGAAGGTGGGTGCGGGAGGGGGTGTCCCCCTCCCGCGCGAAGCGTAGAACCCTTGCAATATTTACTTTCCAAAACACATTTTCCCCATGCATTTGATAGAAACAACTTGAAATTTATAAGTGGTTCACTTAAATTATAGGTATGATTAACATTTGTAAAAAGTAAAATGTAGTTGATGGGTTAAGTTTTGTTTGAATGCGGGAGAGGGACCCTTGCAATATTCAATTTCCAAAACACATTTTCCCAATGCAAATTTGATAAAACAACTTGATATGTGGTTCACTCTACATATACATATATATATATATATATATATATATATATATATATTGTGTGTGTGTGTGTGTGTGTGTGTGTGTGAGATTGGAGCTACTTAAACCTCTTGTGAATTACTGTCACATAGAAATAAATACAAATATGTGTGACAAATTGGTGACAGCATATATACTCAATCTGCAGACAGTACCGTTTCGAACTTTGTGTTCTCATCAGTGCAGCACGGAGCTGAATGCAATCCACAAATGAAGTGAATCAATGACCCGTTAAGCCACTGACCCATCCCCATCACGCCGCACATTGTTTATGAATACCAGAGTGCTTAAACTCAATGAGTGACCTATGCAAAATGCTAATAGTATTACGTCTTGATAAAAAACATCAAGGCTACATAAACCATGTACAGTTGTAGAAAGCTGAAGAGTGCTCAACTAAACATACTGCAACCTATATGACAACAGCATGAAAGGAGCATAATACTCAATCTGCAGACAGTACCGTTTCGAACTGTGTGTTCTCATCAGTGCAGCACAGAGCTGAATGCAATCCACAAATGAAGTGAATCAATGACCCGTTAAGCCACTGACCCATCCCCATCACGCCGCACATTGTTTATGAATACCAGAGTGCCTCACACTCAATGGATGAGCCTTATGCAAATGCTAATAGTAAAAAAAAAAAAAAAAAAAAAAATTTAGTTTGATACAAACATCAAGGCTACATAAACCATGTACAGTTGTAGAACGCAGAAAGTGCTCAAATAAACACTGCACTATGGCAACAGCATGAAATGAGATATATATATATATATATATATATATATATATATATATATATATATATATATATATATATGATCTTACATACATTTTCCAGAGCACTCTAGTAGCTGTATATAGGGCAATTGCTGCAAGGTTTGTCAATTCTTCAAAGATCCGCATGCCGGGACTTTCCTTTTTTAGGTCAGCGATAAACAGATGCCAGTAAGGACGTACATTCGGCAGGTCAGTGATATACAGGGTGAGTAAAAAAAAAAAAATTGACCCTGATTGTGTCCGCCATTTTGAATTTTTAAATAACATATCTCTAACAATGTGGTATCACTCCGAAAGCAGAGCTACAGTCGTGAGGAATCAAATAGTCAGTTTTTACCCCTATCCACGGATTCCCATTTGAATGCACGCGGCAACCAACAAAGCAAAGGAATCCCCAAAATGGTGATAAGGGTATGTCTATGTTTATGTCAAATAAAGTGGTATCTTAAGGGTGTAAAAGCCGGTAATAATGGTACGTTTTATTTGAAACACTTTTTCAAGATGTGGCATATTTTGGTCTACAAATATAGACAATATTTTAAACCTCAAAAGGTTTTCACCGATGACTATATGATATGATTCATTGAACTCCTCCAGAAACTGATACATGTATCAAGTTCATTTATATTTCAAATGTTTTTTATGAGTGATGAGGACGTACAGGGCATCGATGCTAAATTGTGACTGAATTTTGTGGGGTTAAATAGCGTCATTTATTCTGCAGTCAATAAATAGCCCGATTTTCTTCTGGACACTGATTTGCTACGCTGAACGCCGTTCATTTTAATGTGAATCCGTGGACAGAGCGCAAAACAGACAGCTTGATTCAAACGACTGTAGCTCGGTCTATACCTAACCGATGTGAATGATCTTTCAAAATTCAAAATGGCGGACACAATCAGGGTCAATTTTTTTACTCACCCTGTATTTTACCAAGTGTCTTACTAGGATGGTTTGACACTTCTATAAGTAGAAGCCTACGGAAAAGTATTATACCATGAAGTAGTTCTTCTTTTTTACTGTTTTCAGTGAAATGCCTTAATTTACTGACTAGATATTTCTTGTATCATACGCGCTGAACGTGTCTCGTCACTCGTATCAGGTTAGTAAGGAACTACACATGCGCAAAAACTTTTCCACATCTGAAGCAATCGTCCTGATACTCATCTTTTTTCTTGGTCTCGTGACGTCATTGTACTATTGGAACATCTTTAATTATTCAGGGTAACGCCGTCAACTGCATGTCCGCCATTAGAAGAATTTTCCCATTGGAAAATTTCAGGGGCTGACATGTTTGTAATATTTCCTTAAACCAGGATGTTTTTGAACTTATTCAGACACTTGCATGCCGTCCTATACAGCCGCTATATCGTTAGAAGATCGTGAGCGCGAACCATGAAACGAATCTCTCTCTTAGGGGGTAGGGGAAAACCAAGTGTAAATTCATAATAATTATTAAAATCATTAACCGTCTGTTCCCACAAATAAAACTGGCACATTTTCTTGAAAAAGAATAAAATGTCACTTCAATTTCATTTCCCCAATATCAGTGACCAATGGATACACATAGACTTCAGCAAACAATTGAGTTAAAGATATTCAATCACCGGCCCGGTATGCGGTGTAGAAAAACACTTCAGATTCCCTTTCATCTGGGAGTGCAGGACCATTGTTATATTGTCGCGCAGCTAAATAGATTTCAGCTGTTACCGCTCTCCAATTTAGACTGAGTACCTTTTCAGGACAAAATACTTATCCTCATTCACAGATAAATAAATATTGAGCTCTATAGTGCGTGTTCAATTAACTTTGGCCATATTTTTCATCATTTATTAGAAAAGGAAGAAACATGAACAACATCATGAGAGAATTTTGCAGGGCAAGCTTTGACCTAACAACTTTGTGCAGAACCAAAATCCGTAACATATTGCTTAACTTCATTTTTATACAATTTACCGCGTTTTCAGAAGAAAATGTAGTGTCAACGACCTATATTATAATGTACACTGGTTAGTTATTGTGAGAGAGGACGGGTATTTGTCACTCAACCCGAATCGTGGAGGTGGTAACACCTGGCTACAACAATGGCCCCACATACCGGGCACATTGTAATATCTTTAGCTCATGGTTTGCTGAAGTCTATACATATCCATTGGTCTCTGATATTAGGGAAAAGAAATTGAGGTGACATTTTATTTATTTTTAAGAAAATGTGCCAATTTATGTGCGGGAACAGACAGTTATGTGATTGTAACAATTTATTATGAATTTACACTTGGTTTTCCCTTAGCCCTCGATGGGGACTACAGAATTTGTTATACAGTTGGTTATTTGGTCCACGCCCCATAGTCTATAACACTTACAGATCGTGTACGAGCGCGAACCGTGAAACGAGTCTCTCTGCTTTTCTCCTTTTTCTTTTCTCCTTCTCTTTTCCTATTTTTTCTTTCTCCCTTCCTCTTTCTTCCTTCCTCTTTTTCTTGAGAACTTTGAGGGGGGGGCGTTAGCCCCAACGCCCCCCCCCTCCGGGTACGCCAGTGATTACATTGCCTATTCCAACAATAGACAAATCCGACCAGCCAAATGATGGTCAGAATTGATCCGCTATTACTGGGGGGCATCCAACCCAAAACCTACCCAAATCTTTTGTACGTCTGTACCACGCTTGATTAAGTAGAATTCAAAAGCTACACTTAATCTGCACATTTGGGTGAATTAAAGCAGGATGCACCCCAGCTATGGCTGCCAGTGAGGTGTTGGAATGTGTCAAACCGGATTCGTGTATAGAGGATGATTTCTAAGTCGAAAGATACTATATTAACCCTCGACCAACCAATGGTTTTTCTACTACACTCCAAAAACGTTGAGTAAAAAAGTCACAGCTCTTAATGTTGAGTAAAATCTCAGTCAAAGTTGAGTAAACCTTACACAAAGCTTAGTATATTTTACCCATCCATGACTAAGATTTAGTCAATAATGAGTAAGGTTTACTCAACTTTGACTAAGATTTTACTCAACATTAAGAGCTGTGACCTTTTTCACTCAACATGAGTAAAATAATTTTTACAGTGTACGTTCACGACCAAGGGGTGGTTACCCCCCCCCCTATTTTTTCGTAATTAAGTGATAAACATCATCTTGTTTGGTATCAGTGTATAGCTACATATGTCCTTTCTTAAAAATACAAACATATCAAGTTTGAACAATATGACGTAATAGTGATGTCATAGCTGAGAGCTTATTTATAAAGTGATTTTTAAGCAAATCGCCAAAATCAAGGGATTTTCGACTATTTTCGTCATTCATGCAAGCAAAATTGGTATTTATTTAGCAATGATGGGTGCCAAAAATACAAATATTGTCAGTACTTGCTTACAGTAGCATCATACGTAACATAAGTACAATTTGTGGCATTTTACACAGAAAAGTATATAGGAAGGTGGCAACCCCCCCACCCTCCGACTTTGACGGGACACCCTGACCTCCCTGAAGGAGGAACCTCCAATTTTTTTCGCTAAAATGACGTATATGGGACGTAGACTCCGGTCTTCTTCTGACTTTGCAAGACTTCCAAGACCTCGCGCAGATTTGTAGATTTGGTGACATGTTATTGTGGAATATGCTTCTAGTTAAAATCGGAGAGGCACCACCCGCCAGTGTCGTTAAAGCAGTAACAGCACATTTTTAAAGAGCCCCCAATTTTTAACAAATGAGATTTTTGCACATTTGTGTTTTCTAGTAAACTATACTGCGATTGGTCATGCTAAAAATGCGTACTTCTCATAAAAGAAACGATTTTGTAATTAGAATCGAGATCATTGATTGTAATTTTAGTGGCTGAGCTGGGCAAATTTATGTCCATCCATGATGAAACAGTGCCACCTCTCGAAAAGAATTGCACATTACTGCCTGAACCGACGAAACAACTATGGATGAGCGTAGACACGTACATGGCGTAATTTCCCGGCTATTTCATATTGAAAGGACGTTTCCAGCAGCCGTTGAATTATTATCGGAGATATTCTAATTACAAAATCTTCTTTTGTGACACATAGAGAATTGTGAGCTCTGCCATTCACAGGTATTGTTTACTAATCAATTACCAATGCAGGGGATGGGATGGGTTAGCGCAGTGGGCCTTCCCTCGCTTCGCACCACTGTGGTCCCAGGTTCGACCCTCGGTCGGGCCTGCGATTTCATGTGCGTTTGGTTTCCAGTCCATACTCGGCCTAGCAGGTTTTTTTTCCCTAACGTGTATATGATAATAAAGTTAATTGAAAGAGAGGGTCACCGTGACACTAACATGACACGATAGTGTTGATGTGTCGTTAAATACTAATACTACCTCCTCCTCATTTACCAATGCAACTGTGCAAAATCTCAAAATATCTGGAAAATTGGGGCGCTCTTCACAAAATGTGCTGTTAACTTAAGCAGCGCCTTCATGATATTTAATATTTGGTATTTATGTTGCTTTCTTTCTAAACCGATATTTAAGTAAAAACCCTCCCCAAGTAATTTCTAAGGATGCAAATAATATTCACATTAAAATTTTCTATTTCGAACACTGATATGCAGGGAGATTACGACAAAAACATTCTCATCTATTCAGATGTGCATTGCAACATTAAGCATGTTTATCCTATTTTTAAATGAAGTTATAAAAAGTTCTTTTCATATTTGTATCCATAGGTGTTACATGTCCGTCAAGTCCGCTCGTTGTTTCCTCAAATAGTATATCAATTCCAAGACCAAACGTGCAGGGGTTTCCAGAGGGCTCAACGATTGCCTATATCTACAGAGATGTCGTTACCAACAGTCAGCTTTTTTTCTCTATTGGGATGGAAACAATACACTCATTCGCGATACCAACGGATACGTCAGAAATAAGATTGGTAGCTCAAGCAATCGCAGGCGGCTTTGCGGCTTTTTGTGAATTTGATGTCGAAATATCAGGTTGGTATGTTGCTTAGATTGTTGTTTTGTTTTATTTTTGTTTGTTTTGTCTTGTTTGTATTTCTTTGCAAAAAACAAAAATATGAAGAGAATTGATAAATCATACCGATTGTTAATAATATCAATGTTGTATCTTACAGAAAGCAGTAATTTGACCAAACTTTTGGGCAAACAAGGCTGTAGGAATATTTAGCCGTTAGTACATGGGGAAATGTAATTAATGTTTTGGTTTAGTTTTTTTCATATACAATTTTGACACCAATGTTTTTCCAATACAGAATGTCACGGAGAATCTGAAAATCATGGGTGTCGTTTTTTAAAATGTGTTCTTGGGTGTTTTATAAGGGGAAAAGTTTGTACAGGGGTAAACAATAAAAGTGTTTAAATTGTTTTAAAATTTATAAAAATCTGTTCGGTTGATCATAAGGTTTCTAAAAGGTATAGTTTGCCATATTTACGACCTATTGTTTTAGTACAATAGGCTCAAGAAAGTTCAAGGTCATTGTTTATAGAATGGTCCAATTTTGTTGAAACTGGTTTTAAATCGTTCATTGGGTTAT
Source organism: Ophioderma brevispina (assembly GCA_023653785.1). NCBI lineage: Eukaryota > Metazoa > Echinodermata > Ophiuroidea > Amphilepidida > Ophiodermatidae > Ophioderma > Ophioderma brevispina. The sequence continues at coordinate 8,751 of JAMKCH010034997.1, forward strand.
ACTCAATAAGAAAATATATAGATTCTGTTTTTCACCTGTCAAAGTAAGACTTTTACAGATATGACTAGTGGTCTCCCATAGACCCTGTGGACTACGGCCATATTTGCCCTCTTAATTATCATCAAAACGTCATTGACAAACCGACCTTATATTTTCGGCTTCTGTAAGGTAAGACGAATAATTTGGCACTATTTTTAAAACAAACCGATGAATCTGAAATTTTACCCCCAGTGTGACCTTGAAACCGTTGCCTTGTAACTCTTGCACTATAACCCTAAGGTAGGGCAAGCTATACCTTTCTGTAATCCTTGAAAGGTACTGAACATGATGGTATACTTTAAAACACATTTTGCCCCCTTTTATATTTATAAACATTTCCCCCTAGAATACATCCAAGAACACATTTTAAAAAATAACACCCATCATTTTTGGAATCCTCATACAATTTGATTTAGAAAAACCTTGGTTGCAAGATTGTATATGAAATTTTTATAAAAATACAGTTACATAATATGTACTACGTGATAAAATTGGAGTGATTATATTTTGAGTATATGAATAGGTGAACTTGGGATTACCACCGTTGACTGGTGTGATGCAGGATAAACCTTTTCATATCATAATTGGAATACACGATAATCACTAATAAATGGCACTGCTCTTGTGCAAATCCTTCTGGCCCCTGTTTTGGAGGGAGAATGTCCAACAGTAATTTGAAGTATGTTTATTCTGGCTAATTTGCCCCGAATTTGTGTTAGTGCAAATTTTTACTTTAAAAAATTAATTTGAAATCTAAATTTAAAATCAATAGTGTAATATATTTTCGTCGGTGATGTAAAGTGAGTTGTATAGACAGAAGTTTATTAATTGAATTTTATACACTTTCCTTAACGTGTAACCCAGATATTGCATATAGAATGCCATTTGCAATTTTTTTCAGATCAAATCTATATCAATATGATATCTAGACTAAAGCTCTTAATTTTGATTGAAATGTTAGATTTTATTCTTGTCAACGGTGAATCTGTTTTTGCATGCTTACGTTTCTTAACTTCGTTGTTAGACATTTTAAAGAATAGGACACTTAATTCGAGTTAAAATATTTATGGTCATGGTTTATAATTCACCGCATAGTTTATTGGTATGACGATTTGAATTGTCAAATTAATTAATGAGTTTTATAATGACAGATGCGACAATAGTTGAGATAGAAGACTAGATTAGTAATGGTTTATTAAGTGACGAAGTTTGAAAATGGACTTCGCATAATACCCTCTTAATACTGTCCTTAAGGTAGATTTAATCGGAGTCTTCCAGAAAGTACAGGTTACAAATGGAATATTCCAATTTGGCGATTTGGCACACAAAAATCTGTTACCTTTGGAATTCGAAATTGCCAAGTATTCATCAATCCTTTTCCGAAACGGTTCGCGTTATTCCGAAGGGTTTTATTCCGAAAGACAATTATTCCGAATTTTACATTATGGCCGCTATTAGGGTTAGGGTTTAGGGTTAGAGTTAGGGTTAGGGCTTAGACCTCGGGATTAGACTTATTGCAAAATTCGGAATAACAGTCCCCATTTAAAATTCGCAATAACGGTCCTTCGGATTTACGGTCCTTCGGAATAATGGTCGTTCGGAATAAAAACCCTTCGGAATAACGCACCTATAGTGGCGATTTTTCTATACCCAGTGTATTAATAAATGTTCTAATCAGATACCATTAACATACCACAATGCATTCGAATTGAAGGGCGCATTCTCCTGGTGAACTTTTTTTATCAATAGAGAGCATTCTGTACGCACGGATAACTGTATCGACATTGACAGCAAATACGATTTTAATGGTTTCCATTCAATGCCTGTAGCTGAATTGAAATTATAGGATTATGACTGGCTCCAAATTGAACAATAATTATGTGTTGTCCCGTGAATATTCCAAATAAATTTGCTTGTCTAACAACGTATCATGCTTAGCCATAGAATCGATGACTCTCGTTCAACTCATCACTCACGTGAAACTACTGTAATAAATAACGGAAAAGTTTAAGTTGTTGTGATTTTGAGTATTTTTTAAAGTTCTCTCTTGATTTGTCAATGTTTTGCTTTAGGTAGCCAAAAAGAATAATGCTTTGTACCGCAAGATTTGGGAGGTTTTAATTAAGCATTTTATTTTCTTGAGAAAATGTAGTTTCGTTTTACTTTGAATTGGGTGATAAACTAGAAAATGTTTTGCTTTCAGTCTGAAAATGACTTATGTGCCAACTTTATTGGGTGAAAAACTCCCTTTTATAAAACTTTGTCAAACTTGGTGCCCCATCAGAATGTGCTGTTTGAAAATACCGAATTCAAAAACAATAGCAAAACGTGATAAATGTCAAAATTGAAAAGAAATCATCAAAAACTATTTAAATAAATTTGTATTCTCAAAACGAAATATTTTAATAATTTAATACAAATATAATGATTTTAGCCATTCAGAGACCACTACTTATCATTTAAATGTTGATCTGAATTTGGAATTACACATAAGTATTTGTACTTACAGATTGATTTATTAGTATTCATGTTAACAAGTTAAAAAAATTGAAATTACTTATGTTAAAGGGGCATTTCGTGATTCACAACGTCGTCCCCAAAACCTACCTTAAAAGTTGAGATTTTAAAATCATGTGAACCGTTATCCTTAGTAATCCATGTGTACCTAATCTTGCGTGTAAATTCGGTAGTATCTGTAAAATTTTGTATTTTCTGCCTCTCCGTTTCCGGAAGAAATTAACAGCACAGTCGCCTAGATGGACAGTGTGAAAACGAAGCATTTGTCATAATAACACAAAACATTCAAGACGCAATCAAACCTCAAAAATTTGTGAATAGCTTTTGACAATGAATACAACAGAAGTTGCTGGAATCACGAAATGCACCTTTAAACATAAAAAAGTGTTACAGGACACTAAAGATGGCGGAATGTAATTGGTTTGATGATATACTTTAGAAACTGAGAAATTGACGATTAAATTTTAATTTATTTCTCGTATGATTTGCCCTTTTCCAAAATAACCCTGATCTAGCTATATTGATGTAATAATGACTTTTCAGACTTTGCAGACCCGTGTAGTCCAAACCCTTGCCAGAATGGGGAGAGTGTTACGGCTAGCGGTAATTCTTTCACATGCACATACAGGTTCATGGACAGGGCAGACATGCCCGAGTAAGTTTATTTTCTTTCTCTTTTCCACAACCTTCGTATTCTTTTACCTTTAACAAAATTGTTTTCAATTGTTACCTATCCCCAATAAATTTTACTCAAAGACCTATTTCTACCACTCGCATAATGCCATTGTAGTACCCGAAAAAAAATGAAGTGGGTCTTCTGACCCGCCACGGTGGCAACCCCCCTCCAGAAAAAAAATATCCATGCTGCAGTCGTTTGTGTGAATTTGCAGGTGAAATTATTGATAATAGTTATCAATGCAGTGGATTTTCTTTCGTGACTGCTAGCCTAGGTAATCGACAATTAATAACGCACCTAGAATACTTACGAAGAAGAATATAAATCCCATGGGTAGAACTGTCACTGATCTACAAGTACCCTGGGCAGTACTTAAGAAGATCGGCATTAATTTTGAGATATACTTGTTGGTGCTCCTCTGCCTGATGAAGCGCTTATGAGCGAACAGCTAGGGTTTTTTGGTTGGCTTGTGCTACGTCTCAGACCCATCCCCATTCTGTCATTTACATTTATATATATATATATATAATAAAACTATATATATATAGTCTATATTATATACTATATATATTATATATATAATATATATATTATATAGTATATATACAGTATATAAAGTTCAAAGGCTACGGTACGTCGGCATGTGTTGTAAAGTTACAATAATCATTTGACTTTGGTCACTGATTAGGTAACTTTCCACCACATGCCGACGTATCCTTTGAACTTTGTACTACTGAAACTAAATATGTTAGCTACGACGCCATCCTTTCCTCTACCAGGTGAGTCCTGTAACCTCTGTCAGCAAACCTTTCCGACATTTGAACTCCACCCCACCAGTATTTTTCCGGTCTACTGTGCTTCTCAAAATTTCAGCTTCGGCAACACTCTTCCTCTATCTTGTGTCCGATGTGCGGGCTGGGTACGCGTCCGTCACGCGTATACACGAGCGTCCTATTACCAACGCCTCTCTACGCTGTTTTACTTGGAATACAGCATTTTGTCATCCAGCATTAACTGCATTCATTTTCATCGCAGGACTCGTCTCGTCTGCCTGGGATAAAACTGTAGTTTTTTTTCTATTCAGAAACGAGTCTTGGTGGGCCCCAGGCACAAAAAAAATGATGCGAGCCCATCATTTCTGGATGTTTCTAACTGACCTTTATTGTTATGTTCACTGATTATTATCCGACATAGCGTTAAAACCTTTGGCATTTGGCCTTTTTATTATTTACGGCCTGCGACTAGCCACCCAACCCGACTTTTGGTCACTGATATTAACTAAACTATATATATATAATATAGATATATAATATATACACTATAATATCATATATCTCATATATATATATATATATCTAATATAATATGTGGTGTGTGTAGAACAGAAGAATGACAGTCACGCGTAGTTTTTCTTGCACAACTGCCAGTTTCACTTATAATATCACATGTGCAGAGTGTCTTCTCCTTTTATTACCAAAAAGGAAACCATGTAAAAATCGAAAACTGTATTTTTCTTTGGTGTGCTTACGGAAACGTTTTATGCGTACGCCTGATACAAACGCGTAATACGTTACGCCGAGAGTGAAATACGCATATCACTTTATACATGTGTTAGCTATACATAATGAATACAAAGTAAATACAAATTAATACACATTGTTAAGAGGTGCAGTTTGAATACAGAAATAAGGAAGATTTTTTCCGCCGCTAAACGTTTATTTTTGTCATCTGCTTTCACCTTGTAAAGGGGGGCGACGGTGAATTTGGGCATTGTCCCAGGTTGAGTGCACACTCTCAATTAGTGGTTGGCTAGTTTAAAATTTGACGGGTACTGGGATCCCTTATTTTGTTGCTTATGAACTCTTGATTCGAGAATTACGCTGATCACCAGTTTGGCCAATGTAGTGGTTCTTTACATCCATTACATGTTTATTACATAAATTGATATTTTTGCTTTTTGCATTCATTGGATATCTTGTACAAAAACATTTGTTGTTCTTGAAAGTAAACTCGGCGCATTCAACGATATGCTTACCCGGCCACACCGTTTATAAGTTAACACTTGGTACTACCACCTTTTGCTTTAGTTGTTAGGGCGGCTCTGGGAACATTTTTTCTTGAGGTTTGGAGTTTTTGCGTTTGATCAATGATTGTAGATTAGTAGTGTTCAGAAGGCTGAGAGAATTTTTCGCTGGCTGTGCTGTGAAGATGTGGATAGAATCCTTAACAACTTTTCCAAGATTAACATTGTTTGGATTGTGGCGAGTGGACACAAAGTAAAGGATCCCTTTGTTAACCTGTGTTGTGGAATTGGGGAAAGAGTAGGGGTCCTCTCTTCTGATATTAGATTGCTTTCTCCGATACCTCTTTCAACAATAGTTAAAGGTAATGTCTGTTTAAAAGAACATGTTTCAATTCATTCAGTCTGTGAGTTTTAACGCTATTTCTTGAAACGATGGTACAAATAGTTTCGAGCCAGATTGAAGGGTAATATTCCTTTTGTTATTGTTTTGGATGACATGCATTTGAAATCACGATATTGATGTGTGTAGGTTGGTTTATGAAAATATCAGTTTGGATTTTATTGTAGACGGTCACATTTGCTACATCTATATCAGAATGCAAATTGGAATTGCTTCGGAAAAAAGACTTGAAATGAATTGACGGGTTGAGTGAATTTAGCATAGCACAAGAGTAATCAGAGAACGCACAATATGTTGTTCAAAATGATAAAGCAGTCGTCGAGATATCTAAGCCAGTGTGTTTTTTCACATATGACTGACGTCCCTGGGTTTAACTATTGTCACTAATTTGATCATATAATAGTTTTGTTCTAAGAATCCAAGGAATCTTTGGCAATATTATAGATATGAACACCTGGCCACAACAGTATTCTCGCCGTTTTTTCGATCAGTATTGTGCCAAAGTTCGAACCATTTTTTGAAAGTTTCCGAATATACTTTTGTTACCTAATGTCTTGCTCTTTCATTTAATGCCTTGCTTGTAAAAAAGCGTGTCGAAATGGCTGAGATGGAACGTCCCGGAAAGACGCAAACCCCAAACCAAAAGTTGGCAGTTTTTGGCATTTTTCAATGGGCTTGCAGTGTACTGGACACGAACACGCGGACCACAATTAATATTACAAGTGCGTTCCTCGCTCATTCCGATCGGAAACTCTTTGTGTAAAATCAATACACCGTATTATTGGTCGTGTTTTCCACACAGTGACACATTGAAAACTCCAAAAAACTGCAACTTTTCGTTTGGGGGTTTGCATCTTTCGGGCACTCTATCTCGACCATTTTGCAACTTTTTTTTACAAGCGAGGTTTAAATGAAGAGCAAGACATAGGCAATAAATGTTTATTTCGAAAAGTCTTTCAAATGGTCTGAGTTGCACAATACTGATCAAAAACATGCGAGATACTTTTTTGTCCAGGTTATATTATATATTTCATATATTTAGATATATATTATATATATATATATATATATATAGATATATATATATATATATGATAATATATATATATCAAATTCAATTACAATATCAGCGGAGAGAGCTCGATACCTTATAATGAGGTAGAGCCTAATATACAAATTTAGGCACACGAAAACATCATTATTTCGCTACAACTGTGTTTTCACGTTGCCCTAGTGCAACCGAATCATCAAGGCCAGTGGCTATGGAATGCTTTTTCTTAGCACGACTGGAGGTCTGCCTTGTTTGGATCGCTGTTTACCCACCTTCGTTGCTATGACGACACTTCGAGACCAGTTCACTCCTCTTATTGAGGAGCGTCACGGTGATAATAAAGCTTTTCTTCAAGCACAAGTTACACATGCCTGCCTTGTTGTTTCTCAGTGTTATATTTTTTAGTATTTCCCAGTTGATGGTATATCAGATTTTGATTTTTTTAACGCCCACACATGCTTTGATAATTCTGTTTCCGTCTATACTGGCTATTTCTAAACGAAATTTCGTAATGGTTTCTGAACCTTGCCTTAAACTGGCCATCATAGTAGCCTACATAAAGAAACGATACATTATTAATTTGACAGTTGCCTTGTATATGATGTCACGAGTTAGACACTCTCCCCGGCGAGGTCAATCTGCACTTTTTTTCTAACAGTTGCACATTCGCGCATTTTGGTTGCTGTTTCGGTATTTTTCGTGAGTTGTGAATTATGGGATTTAATAATTTGGTCCATGTTTTTCATACAGCTATATGAGTAGGGTTGGGCATAAATGTGTATTTTTTTCTAAAATTCTTTCAAAAC
>JAMKCH010034998.1:0-15349 GCA_023653785.1 Ophioderma brevispina
TAGACTAAATGGTAGTTAATTAGACCAACTGGTGATTAGACTAACATGGGATTAGACCAATTGGAGTTAGACAAACTGGCATTAGACCAATTGGGATAGACCAAATGGCAAGTCACCGCCAGGTGGGGGTTCGGAACCTGGGAGGATGTTACGAGGCGCGAATTATCCACTCGCTAACGCGGGCTTCGGTTGTTAAATGGTGGAAAAGATAATATTTAAACCTTACCTAAATTAAAACGTCAAAACATTAGAAATTTACACTTTGACGTAGGGAAACAATGATTCGATTGTAAATCTAAACAATTTACTCCAACATCGGTCAAATTTGGTATCAATTGAAGTGAAGAGAAACGATTCTTTGGGTTGGTGACGGTTCCCGAGCCTCCGAATGTTTCCGAGACGGCTTAATCTGTGATCATTTGTCCTTACCCCCACCGATGGCTCATCTTCACCCTCTGCTGCTTATCGTGAGTACGGGCATTTAAAGAAAATCATTAAAATTAACTTTTTGGTCAGTTGAATGCTGTGTCGTTGTTTTTCGCGTTTCCAACCTGTTGAACATTCTAAGGTGTTCCCATGCGGGATACAATGTTAAAAAAAATGTTGGCTACATCAATATCTGGGGCGTTGTGGTCGTTACTGGTATTCTCTACGAAAGTATTTAAAGTGTTCCGCCAAAGCCCTAGTCGTGAGCTGCGCCACCTATGGTGGTTCCGGGAACATTGTGTCCCGGGGTCGTAATTAGGGTAACTTGGTCGTGCTTTGACGTATGGATATGAGTTTGGATGGGGGTAGAGTTTAGCCGTACGAGTTTTGTGGGTACGTTTTTGAGGGGTTACTTTTGGGACCAAAGGTCATCCAGGTCGTTATCGGGTAACTTGGCCGATGCTTAATCAAATGTCCTGCGATCAGTAAGGCTGACAGGATTGTTGGGATAGACTCGGAACAGTGGTCCTTCTTCCACTGTGCTATCAATGTTGGTACTCTTTATGTGCAATATCATTGTGATTGTAATTGTTTTTTAATATACCAATTTCTGTCTGGTCTTTTGACCATAGAGGACTATTGTAATTTACAACCCCAAAATACAATTACTTATGCTAGGTATTAAGTGTAGGATTGTTGTACCAGTCCGATCGCCCGAACTTTCACCTATGAACGCCTACATCTAGATCGGATTTCTTCCATAAATCTAGCTTTGCCGTTCTGGATTTACTCGTGTGTTGTAGCAGCATAAGCACTCCACGGTGATGTCATGGGCACTTTGTTGGATTTGTCGCACTTTATAAGAATGTAATATTATGTAACAATATTAATAATATTAGAGAACATCACATTTACTTACATTAATATGATTGTCATTAATTGGTTGTAGTTGGCCATGACACATAGGTATAGATACAAAAAATCCAATTCGTATATCATAATTTGGAACAAAGATATTGAATTTCAACTTGGCGGCCATATTGGAATGAAATGGCTGCACAAAAGATATTATACGGTAATAGCATGATTTGATCTTTGACCCCGAAAACATAGGAATATAAGCAATATCAAGTTGAACATCGTTAGTTTTGCAAACTTATAATTAAAAAACATTAGTTTTAGCGTGCATTAGCGCGTATTGGAAAACAACGTGACTGACACGAGATCTTTTAAAAGTCGTGCCATATTTAGATTCATGCCCCTGATAAGGGCATAAGACACGAGAAAGGTTCTCTTAGTAATTATTAACCTTGAATACAGCATTGCATTGAAACAAGGAATGGACGGCCATTTTGTGAAAAAATGGCCATATCTAGGAACCACAGGGCAAATCCAGCTGGGGTCCGTTTCGAAATAAGTAGTTTATGTCTTTAAAGGCTGAACTCAGAGATTAGATTTTTGAAATATAAGTTTTTTGTGTATGTATTGAAAAAAATAGTCAACTGGAACTATTAAAAATAGTCACCTAAAATGCCCAATCCCAAAGTTTGAAGATGTATCAGGATTTTTCGTTTTCCATGCAGTTAAAACATTTATGTGTAGTATACAGTGCCATAGGATTCTGTGTATAACAAAATTTATATGAAGGACTTCGATTTTGAGCTTACGTTTCACACATTGATTAGTACATTTTTTTTCATTTTTTTTTTTTATTGCAAGCATGAATCACATGACAGAGTAAATTACAATATCAGTACAATCACCGAAATATGGTAACAGTTATGCAAAAAATTTCATGTGAGACCAGGTTGCAAAAATGGCCAAGGGTACATTACATTGTACATCAATTTCAAAAAGGTTTTTCCACCGATTGCAACGCTTATCAAATACAAGTTTGTTTTAAACTCCTCTTAAACATAAAGCGTTCAATATCCAGGTCATTTCTTAACCTCATTCTTAGCGGCTGCAAAAAAGGTAATGTTATGTTCACCCTGCATCTGTAAATGAAAAATTTCAGAATCGCCAAATGGTATTAAAAATATCATCTTGCCTTTCCCAGTTGCCAAACAGGATTAAAGTTTTATTTCAGAAACCAAATAAATGCACCCGAAACCTTTCATTAACCCAGGTCTTGAAAATCATTCCAAAAAGATTCCAAAGCCAACGCCTCCCAAAAAAGATGCGTAAGTGTTTCTTAGTCATGGTTATTGCAAAAAGTGCACACTGGGCTATCAGATTTTCCAATCTTCATTAAATACAACATTCGTAATTAAAAATCGATTTAATAAACGAATTTGGGACAACCAACGTAGCTTCACCTCCAGTGTGCATTTCATTTTGTACCTACAAATTTTATATACACTGAGACTTGGGTTAACTTGCCGTCAAGAATTGCATTCCATTTGAAATACACTTAAACGGAAACAAATTGCCACTTATAAATGTATGATAAAATATTTACAACCCTTTACTCTGTTGAGTGTTAAACTAGCAATAAAAAACCCGTATGGGGTAAAGATAAACATTCATCAGACAGAGATAAAAGGGGTGAAAAAGACCTAAGAAAAGGCCTGTCTAATACCATATAAATGTAAAAAAATTATTTTACAACCTAAACTTGATCTGCATATCATGCAAGGCGAGAAAGTCACCATTTGAGCCAATAAGATCATTAATACTTTTACAACACTATCATTCAAGTATTGGTAATACCACATTATTAGTAATTGTAATGTTCTCATTATACCATAAATAATGAAATTCAAAACCGTCTATTCTAGACAATGGGTGTGTAGAATATAGTTGAAATCTTTCCAACCTGATAATACATCTTTCAAAAAGCATTTGTACTACGTTTACCAATATACGTTCCCAGAGGGTTGGCTGGCCGAATATCAAAAATTACATTTTTAGGAAAAACATATTAAAAAGGTTATTGTCTATCACTACCCTAATGAAGCCGCCTGATCCATGTAATTTTAGGGCCTTCATAAATTTTTCGAAGGATCATGCCAACACCCCCTTTATCATAAGGAATCCATTCGATTTCTGTTAATCCTTACAACCAACTCCCCCAAACAAAATTATATAACTTGGTATTCAATATCTGTAATTTATCTTTTTATCTGGGTTGGGGATTGACAGAATCAAATGATTAAATGTAGGTAGTAATAAAGACTGAAAACGACTCAGAAACCTCTACCTAAGACAGTCAGGAAACGTTTTGATCGTGATGAATACGTTGTAATGGCGCTCTGGCATTTAGTGGTGTAATTAACATTCAATATATATCTAATCAACACTAAAATTGTAACCCCAATGATAGTCAAATGTTTCCAAGACCGACCCAATTATATTTGTAATCTTTGCATTAATACATCCTGGCTACCTATTTGGTACCAATCCAAAATTGCTTTGGTTTTTTGGATATATTAATCTCAAACCTTGAGATTCCGAAAATTGTGAAGTACATTGAAAAATCTCTAATAAGGATTTCTCCGTACCATCAAAAATAATGTGTATCATCGCTACTGAGAATTTTATTATTCTATACCTTGAAGTATTACTTTAATTCAACATTATTTTGATGGCAAGATTTAAAACTGTGAAAGGAGAAGGAAAAATGTATGGAGAAAGGCACCCTCTTGCCGACACCCAACCGCATGGGGGGAAGAGAAAGGGGTCATGTGACAATTAACTAGACTGATGGACTGTGCGTCCTTTAAATAAGCTTATCCATTTTTTGAAGTGATCAATAAACTTAAATAGAGTTAAAGGGATCTAATATAAATTATGAGAAGAAACAGAATCGACAGCTTTCTCGAAATCAATTAAGAGAAGACATCGGGGATATCATTTAATTTTGTTGAGAACACATAATATCATAAACTTGTCAAATATTTTCCCCCGATAAATCTAAACGGACATGGAAACCTGATGGTCATACTGTTAAAACTAGGCAACACCTTTTTTCAATCTGTCGGAATACATAAGATGCAATCTTTATACAAAACTTAAAAGAGATATTGGCCGCCATTTTTTTATAAAAACTGACGGGGTTTATCCCCTTTGGGAGGAAGAGTGATAATTCCCCCGTTTCTGTGTGGCCGATAAAGAACCCTTATCATAAGCTCATTGATTGATCTAAGAAGAAGAAAAACCAAGACAAACTATGAACAAATATTTTAAAAAATTCAGCAAACCATCAAGCCCCGGACTTTTATTATTACCCATTTTTTTAAAACCTCAAAATAATTCACTATGCTGAATAGGACCATCTAAACTTTGTCTTTGAAGATCATTTAGAAATGGGAAATCCCTTAAATAACAAACTTTTTTTAAATCACAAAATTCACTTCCTTCTGGGAATACATTTTTTATAAAAGTTATGACACTCTTCCCCCAAAATATCCTGCTGATTACATTTTTAATTACCAATCATCCACCATTAAGCGATTTATTGTTATTTGATGAATTCTCTTTTCCAGACTAAGAAAAAAGCTGAAGGTTTCTCACCCAATTCAACCCATTTAACACGTGACCGTAGCATTGCCCCATTACGTCCTAATCTGATCCGAACCTCTACCATTCATGTTTTTCTTATTTATTGTATCAAGAGAATCACCGTCAAGAATATCATGACTACGCTCAAGGGCTTAATCTCTGAGAAAAGCCGTGTTTATGTGGAGATTATTCTTTTTGTAATAAAAAGAGAATAGGAGATTGTCTTGCCCCTGATCTCCGTAACAAAGTTTCAAAAAATAATTGATCACTGTTTTAAAATTTATATCAGCAGGCGTGAATATTTCCAAATGATGGACATTGTGTGGTTGTTGAGCTACATATTGCAAAAAATAACATCCTTAATAGTTTGTTTGCACCAGATCCACATATTGCTTGTCTTTTTTAACAATGAATTATTTAATTTCCAATATTTTTACTTTTTTTATTATTATTATTTTCGAATTTTAAATTTTCATGAGAAATTTCAATTTAGTGTACACTCAGTTGTAATGTCAGTACTATCGACAATATTGAGAAGTTCTTCAGAAATCAAAAAGAAATCTAATCTGCCTGTTAATTGTGTTGTTGCCTCCAAGTAAAACGTGAGTATTATATTATGTATTCTCCAGGGGTCAACTAAATTTAATTCCTCCTTCATGTCTAATAAGACCAACCTCCCTGGCCTTTGCCGTTGTTAATATGCACCATAGTTGTTGGCAAGGCTAAATGTGGGATCTTGAACCAAATTCCACTCCACACACAGGGATATCATTTGTGTTGTTTTTAAAACTCTGACTGCATTCTTAACATTAAGATAAAATTCAGGACAATCAGTATTGGCCCATACACTTGTACATAAAAGTGAATCTTTATCAGTTAACAACTCATATCAATTAGCAAAATTCCCATTTTTATCACACGTCCTTCATGAAATCATAGTCGAAATTCTCTTAAGGAAAAACAACAACACCTCTTGATGAGAATTTAAAAGCAACTATATAAAACAACCCCCTTCCCATCCCTTTTCAAATCTGCACGTCTATTAAAGGGTATATTGTAAACAAGAAATCTGCATTGTTTGTTTTTCAAAAAAAATCAGACATATACATTTTCTTTTTATCACCAAGCCAACGAACAATTCATAGAAATACTGTAACAACCCTCCATATTAATGATGACAAAAATGTTTGAATTATACTTCACTACACTTGGGATGGAATACAAGTATCATGTGATGTATAGAACACCTGGACTGAGGCCCATACAGAACTATTTTGATTAACAAATAATGGGGGAGAAGCTAGAGAACCGTCTTTGGTCTCCCATGATTAAGCTGCCGTAACGCGACAAGCAAAGTTAAAAACTGCGAAGCGAAGCAGAGAACTAATCTCTGCAACTCCCAAACATGTTTTCATTAAAATCATTCTTAAGTCATTACCCATGATCAGGACTAGACCTCAGAGCAGCCTTTTCTAAGGTCTGCCTTGGCTATAGTGTCATTGAATGTGGGAGGGTTTTTCCAGTGCAAAAAAGTTACCATCATGCTGATTGTGTAAACTTCTCCAGTTGCGATGTCCTATGTCTGCGGAAACCACAGAGGAATCAATATAAACCACGCCCAACCATACCAGGAATGGTTTTAGCCAACGAGAGACCACCATACGACAATACGGAAGTGCCATATTTGTGAGAACAGGTTTACCGAAAAGAAGCAACTCAATGTCTGATGATAACAACATCGAAGTCCTCACCATTGAGCTTAGTTTTCTGTCATAGTACATTGTCTTACAAACCTCAAATCAGTAGACTCGAGCACCTAAGACTCAACCCTTTGGGAATTCCCCACCAAAACCTCTTTTCTTCATTGGCGACTTCAACAGCCATAGTACCCCAATGGGGCTACAATGAAATTAAGAAAGACGGACAAGCTGTCGCAGAATGGATAGACAGTCAACATTACGTCTCCTTCACGACAATAAGCTGCGACATCATTTCATAGTGCCCGCTGGAAGAGAGGGTTATAACCCTGATCTAGCTATTGTTAGCTAGCAAAAACATCTCTAACCTTTGTTGTAGCAAGACTTGTTCTGGATCCTGTTCCACAAACTCAACATCGACCCAATCGGTATCCAAGTCAACGGCTGCAGACAGTAAGACCAAACAAAGGGCCTTTTAAGCGCCGCTTTAACTACAAGCAAGCAGGACTGGCAAGGAATCGCTGATGACCTGGATCAGAACGTGAAGAGGTTGCTCCAAAAAACCCCATAAACTATGACCAAATTTGCCAACTAGTGAACAAGACTGCACGAAGATTAATACCCAAGAGGCCGTAGGACGGAATACATACCAGTCCTTTCCAAGGAATGTGCTACAGAATATCAAGAGTATATCACCATGTTGAAGCTGATCCTTTTTCGGCTGAAACAACTGTTAAAGGTGAGGGAAAGTTCGGAGGGGATCTCCCCAGGAAGGACAAAGATCAAAACCTGGCACACTTTAATGAATCCACCGATATGACCATACAGACAAGAAAGCATGGTCTACCATCCGAAAGCTCCGAGGGGATCCAACAGAACCTCCACAGCATCCAAATGGTACACACCCAAACCAAGTTGCCACCAACTGCTTGTAAATGGCGAAGTTCAGCAGAAAACCCAAGAAGATAAAACTAGGACCATAAGAGGTATAGTGGTGACCTGGTTTCACTCGCCCCCTCAACATGGACGAATTGAATCCGGTAGTGTAAAATTCAACCAGGAAAAGCCGTAGCCTGACAACATCTCTACTGAGCAAACTAAAAAACTTGGCCCAGTAGCAAGGAATGGCTTCTGGAGCTCTACAATTGCTGCCTTATTTCCCACAGTTCCCAAAAGATCTGGAGGAAAACATTTGTTATGGCACTCCTAAAGCATGCAGGAAAGATCCAGCCAAGCCCAAGAGCTACAGCCCTATATGCACTCCTAAGGCTCTTTGAACGCCTCTGCTCAATCGTATCGCACCTGTGATAGGACGAACACCTCATGCCAGGGCGGGGCAGGTTTCCGGCCAGGCGAATCAAACAACCCACCCCCCACGCAGGCAGGACTCAACCTAACCTCAACACCACTGAGATGTTTCGAGAAGGGGTGGTGACCGGAGGCGGTGTTAGTCGACCTCTCAGCCAGCGCAGCATACGACACTGTTAATCACAGATGCCTACTCCATAAGATCTGGAAATCCAAGGAAATCCGCTTGACTGAGCTTAAAAAAAAAAAAAAAAAAATCCGTGGGATTGCTGGCTAAACAGGATGTTCTTTGTTCAGCTAGGGCGAAGAAGAAGAGCCGATGGCGTAGCCTAAAGAATGGTTCTTTCTCCCACAAGGGAGTGTGCTTGCACCCTCTCCTGTTCAACATATTTACCAACGACCAACCTAGGAGTGCAAGGACATATTGTTTTATTTTGCAGGCCGATCTTGGAATTAGCGCCCACAAGATTGCCGACTTCACCGTTGTTGAAGAGAGACTCTCCAAAAAGCTTTGGATGAACTCACTCTTATTATGAGGGAAAACCACTACGTGCAAATCCATCTACAGACACAGGTGTGTGTTTCCATCTCGAACGTTTGAAGCCAAACGTCAGCTTAAAGTTAACTGGTCTGAAACTCCCCTGGAGCACTGTTGATAAACCTGTCTACCTAGGAGTCCTGGACCGCACTCTCTCTTATAAGACCACAGTGGGGAGGGCGGGGAGTGGGAATGTTCAACGCCGGTTAACATCTTGGACACCCTCGCACTGGCACCAGATGGGGGTGCTCGCCCCATACCCTAAGATCGACGGCACTGCCATGTGCTACTCATGTGCAGAGTGTGCCTGCCCTGTAGGGGCAGATCAACCCATGCCAAGAAGCTTGATCAGCGTTAAATGCCTCCTGCCGGCTTATCACAGCTAGGATGCCTCCGTCAAAACACCAACGGAAAACTTGAAAATCCGAGCAGGAATGCTCCACAGACATCCGTCGAAGTGGAGCGAGCATGCAAGAGCGTAGCTGCCATGTATCCAATGTGAAGCACCCGATGTCTGGACAGATACCTTGATGCCAACCGCCCTTAAATCTAGAGAGAGTTTCTTAAAGCAAAGTCCAACCTTTGAAACAGTCTCTAAGGAGGTAAAGAGAGTCGACATGTGGGAAGGGAAAGAAAGACTTGCAATCAACCGAATAAACATCTATCGGTATTGAAACCTGGTGCGCATCTACCACCTGGAGCCGACTCCACATGGTGAATGGCGGATGCCTCAAAGAGTGAGAACCAGAACTGGCCGATATCAGGTTTCCTTGCAGAAGTGGGGCTATCTGGCAAGCCGACCAGGAAACCTGTGGTGTGGAACAGCACCAAGACAATGGAACACTCTTGGTCTGCCCACTGCTGGACAACAAGGCAACAAACAAGGACCTTACGGAATTCACGTGAAGCAGCCAGACGCTGTACCATCTCTGGCTGGATCATATTTGAGAACCACAGTGTTTGGACACGATAAGAAGAAGATAACAAATATAGAGTTTGACCGCAAACATCTCTTCAGCACATACATGCACCTGAAAATTTCAATACACCTGTGGTAAACAACTTTGATACACATTCGATGATTTGCACAAATTGTCATGGCTATCTGCTGCATGTCATGGGACCTCATGCTGTCTTATAATTATAATTAAGAGTTGCCCCCTCTGAAAAATATGAGGAAAAATCACCAATAAAACCCGATTAAGAAAAAAAACCGCGGTGAGTAAAAGTGAATAATGGTGACAAATAAAATTGAAAAAAGCTAAGGGAAAAAAAAGAGCACCGGGACATATAAAAGGCACGGCTAAAAACGGACCCTTTTTTTTCTAAATACCCCGACAATAAAAAAGCAAAAAATTATAATATAGAACAGGGTATAACTTGCATCAGCCAATACCAAAACATCAATTGCCCAAATTTGTAAGCGTTAACTCAAAAAAGAGAACAAGAAATATATTCCTAAAGTGGAACCAGAGCTTTAAAAGAGGAGACCGACTTCAGGCAATCAAGATTCATAAGGTGTTGGCGGAGTACAAAGACTTTCCGAATACATACAACATGCGGCCCAACAAGCAAATAATTGCGAGCATATTTAATAAATATTATACACATAGAAGTTGTAATCATGATTACATCAAATTAATTTCCGAGCATTATTTAATAATTATGTTTATACAAAAAGAAGTTGTGATCATGACATCTTAAAGGTTTATTTCTGGTCTTAGCAATTTTACTTGCTTTAAATGTCATAGGAGACCTAATAAAAGGAATATACCAGTTCCGCCCGCATCTAAAGGGCGCCCTTGTGTCCGCTTGTGACCGAAAGTACGAAGAAAGTAGTTTCTTTCAACACATATCAAATCTACAGACTAAATTTGACACACCAACAGCATTTAAACCAACAATACAGTTGATATAAAATACCCGGATCATTTTTAATTAAATGAGTGGAAGTGGCCACATACCACGAAATGCCCCTTTAAACTATGATATTAGAAACATGTCAAAGGCGCAATTCTCGTGGAGATAATTCCAACCCCTTCTGTTTTGAAGACCCCCCGTGAAAACACCATCCAGACTCCCCCCGGAAAAAGACACTCCCCAAACCAGACTTTGGTTTTGTGCCATAACAAATGTTCGCCACCCACGGCACCACAGGCCACTGTGCCACAGATTGTCCGTTTACAGACAAAAAATACAGAATTGGAATTCCCGCAGAAACCGGCCGAACCCGCCATTAAAAGGACGTGGACACACATGGACCATTGTAGACAGCCCAGATGATATAAAAACCTTCAACCCCACTGAGTTAATCTGGGGTGGGGGGGGGACTAGACCGTGGACCATGAAATGTCCCTTAAGAATCAAGTATTAACACAAAAACCACATTTTGTTTAAAAACAAACAATATACACTACATAACAAGTTTATAATATTAAAAAACTGTGGTATACTAAAGCTCATATGAATTTTAGGACAATGCATACAAAAATTTATTCCAAGACACGAAAACACTGCCCTGTCGCTGCGAAGACTGCAGCCAGAAAAATCTCTAAAAGAGACATCTACAACTACCTGAAAAGTGTCCAAATCATCAAATGTGAGCATGAGTAGACAAGTTGGAGATTCATGGGCAATAATGTTACACGAATATAAAGCATTTTTTTTTCAAAGTCAATTATCTGAGACCACGATTTGTGGCTTCTAAAGTCATACAATTATAACAATTCTATTACCAATGCTGCCTCATATTAGAAATGCAGCACCCCGAATGGGCCGTCAAAATGCCCATTATTCTGCAATAATGGGTCGGCCATGCATTTCCTCATATCCACTGTTTTCGGTAGGGTTTGCAGTACCAAGTTATGGGTCATAATGCTACTCGGCCGGAAAAAAACAAAATAATGGGACTCGGCGGCACTTGTCAATCTTCATCTCTTACCGACCTCGGAACACTAATCGCCCACAAAGGATACAGCATCACCCTCATTATTAACAAATCAGTAAACTCTCAAATGCACCAATATGCAATCAATCCACCCACAATACATCTAGCTGGTGGGATGATTATGTATTACCACAATTTTATAGTCCTATCGTAGACAACATTATTCACCTGGTTTGGGTTAGATAAACGGGGAGATAAACGGCAAGTCCGCGTGATGAATCGCTTAGGTTCCTCATTTCAATTTCACAGATTTGTCACAATAAGTGACATATATATATTACACCCATTTGTGGCAGGGACATAATACTAGAGTGGAGAATAATTTTTTTTTTACTTTCCAAATACAATAAAACTAGCAAATTAAAAAAAGGGACAAAAATAAAAAAAATAAAAAAAATAGGTTTAATAAAAAAAAAAAAAAAATTTTTGTTTTTTTTCAAGTTTGTTACTGGAATAAGTCAACTCTAGTCCAACACTTCAATTTAAAACCCACAGTTTCACCAGATGTTCTACAGGTGACATTTTGAACCATTTTAAAAATCCAATGATCTTCAGTTTTTCAACCAGACAAACCTACATGTATATATCCAATGTTCGTCACACATAGAAAAAAAAACGCAGAGAAGAAGAAGTCTTTTTTACAGCTTCTCCGTCACAAAACCCATCACCTTTCCATCAATGATTAGCTTATCAGGCTTGCTTCTATAAGGTAGCTTCTTGCCTGGAGTTTAGTTCTGTAGTTTAGGGAGCAGGATTTTTTTCGGGCCCGACCGTATTTTGGGCAAGTCCTCGAACAACCGCCGGTGGACTCGTACCCTTGAGTTTGGATGCATTACGACCCAGTATAAAACTTCCTTATATCCCGTAGAGGATAGGAGACGAACTTTCATCGGTCGTGGCCCCGGCCTTTCGGGAATGTACACGATTTTACCCGCTGAATTTCTATGTCCTAGTCGCAACTCCAACTGTTGTTCAATAAAATTACCCGGAACACAGTTTAGTTTTTAGATCTTCTCTACCACTATAGTCCACAAACTTATGGAAATTGACAAGCACCTGAAATTTTCTCTCGCCGAGTATGCCTGTGCTAGCGAAAGTTGTCTTTCCAAGTCACAGTACTGCGGCCATTTTTTCTTCTGCAACTGGAATCGCCGTCTTCAGAGCCTCCACTTCCTCATTAGTAAAATCCAACTCTCTTTCATCTTCCTACCGAGGTTGAAGCTCTTTAAATCAGTCTTGCTATCAATTTCTCCATTTTGGAGAGTAAATTCAATTCCACCTGGCGAATGAGTGACTCAGTTCGGCCGTCATTTTCGCCTCCGGTTCAGTTAGCAGAGCAATTGACCTACTACGTTGATTAGCACATGCGAGTCACGGTTTCTGATGTTTAATTAAACCACGTGCGTTGGCGTGTGATTTCGTAACACTACTAGTTGATTTTTCTCCTATGTTTTCTTCCTTTTTTTTTCTCTGTTAAGTTCGTCCCAGTTGTATCTATGGTCCTGTGAATTGCCTTCGTTTGTCTTTTTGGTTTTCGGCATAGTTTAGTGAACCTAAAGTAAACATTAATTATCAATCAGTCCGGAGCTCGTCCGTCAGCGTGTCACCTACTCAGCGGCCAGCTCCCGAACTGTGTAAAATCGGAAGATTGGCATCTCTGTAATATGTGGACATGATCTTATCTTCTTTAGACCATTAAGTTGAGATAATAGCAAAATTAAGAGCGTAAAAAACAAACTACATAAGAAAAATTATTAAAAGTTCATTCTTGTAACCTTGCACCTTATAGTAATCACTCCCGAATGAATGAAACAGTCCATACGGAATATACTGGAAGTTGAATGAAACGAGGGGGATGTTTGGTCTACTGTGAGTTATGGAGTCTGGGCATACCTACATGCCAAAAAACCAAAATTTTCGCCACCGCAAAGATACTTATAGGTATGTATTTACCTTAAGCAGTTTTATACCCACTTTTTATGAACTCTTCATGCACCACGTGCTAAAAAAAAACGCTTCCCAGCTTGTTAGACGGGACTGTTAGGTACCAACAAAACATCTCGGTCGGGGGGCACGTGCCCGACCCACCCCCCGGCTATGCCACTAAACGCGTCTAAAAGTCACTGAGCTGAGGCTAGAAATGCACTAATTTCAAAAAGATGCAATGATGTCATTGTAAAAACACACATATGGCCACGAAACTGCCTGGCCATGCCAGCGACACACTTGCCATTCCCTGGTCATGGGACTGGGGTGCTGGGTCCGCAGTGGTTCGAATCCCACCAAGATGTCCATCACAGTTACCTTCTAGCCTCTTCACCCCTTCCCTTCCTCATGGATCAAGAACAGTGTTAGGGTGAATTCCCACATCCAAGCATAGAACTATTTTATGGATGTGGGTTATGATATACATTGCAACCCAATTTTTTAAAATTTCCGGATTTTTTTTATTTTTTTTATTTTTTGCTTTTTTTAAGTTTTTTATATATTTTTAGCAATAATTATTAACTTAAACTGAAAAAAGCTGAAAATTTAAGAAGTTTCTGACCTAATATCATGAAGTTCACTTAGACACCAAGATACGGTTTGGGCTGGTAGACTATGAACAATTTCACAGCAAAACCATTTGGTGTACCTGCATCGTAACTGATGGAGATCACCAGCATCCCTATCCATTTTCCTACCAATTAAGCTTGAACGCCTCACAAGTGGAAGTTTTTGATCGCTTGATTGCATCTTGTTTCATAGAGCGCAACCATTATATAATTTTACAATAATTGAACCTATTTCAACAAGACTTGGCCCATCATAGCTGAAACCAATTCAATCAATATTTACCCTCCCTTTATTGACAATATTCTACAGTGACTTCTTCCTTGAATTTATGCTTGCAAATGTAATTTTGCTTGCTGATATGTAACTCACACTGGCCAGGACAGATTGCATCGGGAAGACTGTTAGGTAAATCCAATAGGATGGGCTCCATTTTATTAACATAGCAAGAAACTATTTTCGGGTGGAGTGGAATGATGCTGTGTCAATAAAATACCAAAATTATATTTTTTAATTCTATGTAATAATACTATCAGTATTACAAGTAATTGAGGAAATTCCATAATTTATCATACACCATATAGTTTTATCAGATCCTTTGGATATATTGTGAAACTTGAATTAAATCATGTGGATATTTGTGGAAGGTAAATATGCATCTATCAGGATATCCGCAGCTTGCAAAATTATTTGCACTGTTTGATTGATCGCTTACCATCCTCTGTCATAACGCAACACATTCTTTCTTTTAGCACTGTACAATTGATATGCCATATGTAATGATAAACACAAAGGTAACATTAACAGAGAACTATATCTAATGGTAAGGTAATTTTTTTTTTTCTTGATTTTTAAAGTATTATATGCACAGATTTTTATTCAATTTACAAAAGCTGCCCCAATGAATCCGGATACAACAGCCAAAGGTTAGCCCTGAGACAAATTGCATTAATATAAGCTTGCCATTGTAGCAATTGCTGCACATTATTACTAATGATCAAATTCTCAATGTTTCATTTTTGGCGATTTTTTTGGCACATAACTAAATAAAATACATAGAAATCATTTAAAGCATTGAGATGCTACCAAAAGGTTTTTTTTCACCTTCTAATTCGGCTTATATTGAACGTTTATGCCCATTAACGCACCAATGTCAATATGGCCATTTTTACCTTAGTCAATATTAAATATTTTCATGAAACAGCTTGAATTACCCAGTTGCACACATGCACAGGTGCATGTACCTTTTTCTCTGTGCATGTAACTTGTCTCCTGCATGCACATGTCATGTAACTTTAAACTTTGTGAATCCCATAAAATAGGCAACTTTAGCTTAGTTCACAGACTGTCACAATGCTGAAGAAAATATAGCCGACT
>JAMKCH010034999.1:0-19398 GCA_023653785.1 Ophioderma brevispina
ATCTACGCGTTCAGATGCTCTTGGTCACGAGTTATAAAATTTGCCCCATCATCAATATATTGACGACAAATTGTTTGCATATCTAACACTAATACTTTTATCATCCCAAATGGGCTCACATCGTATGATGTCCAAATGCAACACGCAGATTTTGGTTTGTCTTTAGATCCCAAAGTACTTGATAACCATGGCAACTCTAAGGAAAAAAGGTGCGAAAGATGTTCTAAACGTATCCTCTATGTGGAAACCCGTAAGGTTCTTCAACAACCAAAACTATTTCTTTACCTGCTGTATAACACCTTTTATGGTTCGTTAGGGTCTTTGGGGTTCTCAGAATGTTTAAGACCATTTTTGATGATTCCCATTCTTGACGGTTCCATATAGAGGACAAAAAATGGTTCTAAGCCGTATATTTTCTTAAACTTTGCATTCGAGCCTTAAACATGTACCCCTGGGGTCGTCATTGGTTGGTGAAAGGTACCATCGTAGATCAGGTTAATATCTTTCCTTTTTTCTAGAGGAGCTGCTTCAGCTACATAATCCTCTAGAAGGGCACAAGCTGCTTCTCCCCCATTTCAGTCAGCCCCCAAACCTTGGTCCTTCATTGGGTGAGAGATGTAAAAAAGTTGCACTGGTAATAATTGGTCAGCATTTGGCCATATTTGTTTTTCTAGAGGAACCCTAACAAGGGTGATCGGCAATTGTGACCTTTGTAACATTTTCCACCCAATGACAGACCACGGGGAGCACCCTGGGGTGTGAATGACATGGATAGTCAGGGCTTGTGCCCTCCTGGAATGTGCCCAAGTTTGCTGCAAGAGCCTCCTTAACAAAAAAGATATGGCAAAATGTTGACATGCTTTCTTGCAGTATTTGACTTATTATACATTTCCTCACCAAATACGGGACACAGGGGGCACGCGGGGCATGAATGACATGGATAGTAGCCTTGACAGCACCTACAGCTCACATGTCCCCGTCCGGTGGATAACGCACTGGACCCGCATACCAAAGGATTGTGGTTCGATTCCTGCTGTGGCCAATGTGTTTTCGCCCTGGAGTAAGGTGCTTTTACCTCAATTACTCCTTTCTACCCAGGTGTAGTAAGGGTACAGGTGTAGAAGTAATTAATAGTCCGCCGGGAGCCAATGTCCGGGCTCCATAGACGCAACGGAATAAAGCGTGAAACTATAGTATTGGGTGAGGGTCACTGATCGGAGCCATATCTTTACCGTTGTAGCCGGACTATGATTAAGGTGGACTATAATTACTTATACACCGGTCTCATGAAATACTGTGCCCGTGTGACTGAGTTCCACCAAATGGCCTCGTCTACAAGTCACGGTTTATTCCGTCCTGTTTCTATGGTAGTGGACACTCTCTATGGGGGCACACTCAGTTTCTTTACACCGGATCTCATGTTGGGAAGGTACAGACTCTGCTAGAGTAGGTGTAGCGATATCCCCCACATCCACATCCCATACTGTAGAGTCTGGCCCAATCGCCTCAATAAGAGATTGCACCCGTTTCCTGGAAGCTTGTGTACACAGGTCCGTCCCCTTTACTTTTTTTTGCTCCTCCGTACAATCTGCCAGGGTTTGGCTCAATAGCTGCTGTAGAAATATGGCAAAATGTTGCCTATTGTGGACACAAAGGCAGACAGATGGAGACCATTACCATTTCCTAAGCCAGATTTTGCAATCCGTACAAAATTCAACTCATATCCCCAGCTAGACTTGGACATCTTGTAAGATTTGCATTTAAGCACAGAGGGTAACCAATTCGTCGTAAACCCTAACCTGTTCAGGACTGTTCCATAGACCCGTTCAATCATCAGGTTGGGTTGTTTGATTGGGGCGAAGGACAAATAGGAAACGGGTGCAAATTAAACTGCAACATGAAATTGGGAACTCTATCCTGGTCTCCACGTCCCCAGTGAACGTCTGGGAGAGGTCGTGCTATTTTATGGCTGATGCAAATCCCCAGTCTTCTTTAGACGATGTTTGGTTTTTTTGCCTCCAGTCGAATGATTGTCAAAGAATACATCCGACCATTGTGGGAAGCTGAGGTGTGATAGCCAAAAAGTTTCCCACGATGATATCGTCATCATTGGAAATCTTCCTTATTTCGAAGTACCAATATCTGAGCTGAGGATAATCAAGCTCGATATGGGTCTACTGTAAGTATCGATGTTTCAGATCAACAACTTGATAGCTTAACCTTATGTTGTGGTTAGGCAGGGCCGGTTTGCGTGTGAAAGGGATGAATTGAAAAGGAGCCGCACCAAAACCGAAACCATATGGCTAGACCAAATCACGGATATTTGCTGATTGAAAAGAGTCCGTGGCCCTTTGCAATCCAGGCAACTCACATCATACCAAAATGGAAAAGTTCATCATATTAATCTTGGATGGTTGTGTGGGCAGAAACAGAAAGATTCTCCAGCCGGACAGCAGAAGATGAAAAATTTCTGAGGCATCAAACTGATGTGATTTTTATCAAACGAAGCGCAGTCTGCTGAACTTGGTAGGCGTCTGTTAAAAATCTCATGTGGTGTTCCAATATTTTCCTCCAAAGACCACCCTCTTTACCGCTTGGATCTCACTGACTCCATATTCCAAATCGATATGAGGGAAGCTTTTTCAGATGAGATGTGACTGTTGATTCTGTTGATTTCTGCCTGCTTTCAGGTTATCCACTTTTCATCACTTGATAACAGTAAATTCGGACGGCAACACTGATACCATCCCCTTTAGCAAATATTTCGACCTATGCTTTTGGGAAATAGCCTGTAACGTATATCTGACCTTCTAGTCCATGGAAATTGGTTCGTAGTGCTTGGTAATCACAAAGGCAACATAATCGGTGAGGTGAGCATCAACATATTGCAACCCTTTCCATCGCTGCCCACAATGCATCGCCATGTTCCTTTGAGCACATCTTCTATAAAAGCCTCACACCTTCCTTTCACACTCGTAATGTCATACTTGTCTGCTAACATGTGGTATGCACACACTGCAAGCACATGTTATGGTTTATTTTCCGCAGTGTACAGACTCAAAAAGTTTGAAAGACCGCCTCACACTCCTCAGGTTCTTCAAGCTTTACCAACGCCACTTTTGATTCCTTCCACCATCACCCATAGCATGGCACGAAAAACGCTACTATGGGCTGCCAGAACAAATCGGTGTGTGTAATACTTGGAATCTCCGACTTCAAGGCCACCTCACTTATCTCTGGTTTGTTATAACTGACCACCAAAACTTCCAAATGTTCAGGCTGGAATGACAAAATCTCGCACCCTGATGAAGATATCCTTGCTGTTCCAATGATGCTCTCGTCTTGACTTCTGTAATTAAGATAACATATAATGTGAAAATTAATTCTTAATGCAAGAACGAGATTTTTCAGTATGAACGATTTTAACACGTTTAAAGGCTGACTCAAGATATTGTTTCTTTTTTTTTTTTTTTTTAAGTAATTAATTAAAACATAATCAAACAAATCGTGTTTTTACATATCCATTATTTATTTATTTTTCTTTATCGGCAAAATCGACAAACAATACAAAAATGCAGAACTAATGAACGTATTCAGTATCACACCCAACACAGACAACCAAGTCGATATGCCAGGATAGCCCATAAAATTGGCTGAATATGCCAACTTAATTCCAGTGTGTTCCCAAACAAAACTGGTGCCTGCAAAAGGTGATAAGCCTAAAACATTACGAAACGCGGAGACGCCAGGGATATAGCTAGACATATGCATCCAATTCTTGGTTCACTGCATAGTAGACAATGAACATATTTCCCCTCATAATTCTTTTCCCATATACTAATCACTGGTGTGAAATAACTAAGGTCTAATCATTGTAAACTTCCGGATCCGGAAATTTTGTTACACCCGGTATCCTATGGCAACTGATATACTGTGCATTTAAATGTTTTACTGCATCAAGACTCCAATGAATCGCATAAGTTCACAAAAAACTCCTCAGGTAATATAATCCATGGGAATCTTCTCATTCCTGAAGGGTTAAAAAAATTTTGTCCACAGTTCAAAACGACGGGGTTTTCCTCGACTACACTAATATTCCGCAGTACGTCCAGTGTATTCTACACCATCAGTCCTGTGATAATGTCCTCATTTAGGACACACACTGGAATCACCTTTGATTCCAAAACTAAAGCTCTTTTTGCTTAAACAGACGACAGCAAACAGTTTTTAATTGGCTTTCAGCTCCGGCGTCGCTCACATGGTATTATTATAAATCCTGGCACTAACACAAATCTACTGTATATGATTCAAAATACTAGATATAACTATCCTGTATATAGTCTCCCGATGACAACTGCTGGCCTCAATTCCTTTCATCACAAGTACTCCTTTAACTTCCACACAGTCTAGATTCCCCTTTCTAACAATAATCATTCACATAAATTACATCATCTGAATTATATCACTTCACATATATAACCTTATTTTGGGGGGGGAAACTTACCTAGATTCGGCATGTGTTGATCTCAATGCATAAACAATTCGACTCAAATTCTAAGTTTACTCTTGAGAAATTCCCAATCACCTGTCTAGTTTTCAACAACAGGTGCATCTCTCAACACAGCGCTTAGGGGAATCCCCTTTCTCTTTTTTTATAGTAACAAAGTACTTTTCCCGTAGAAATCTGTCCACATAAAATTGTAAATCTAATTAATTTTTTAATCAGAAAAATGGAGGCCAATATCACCTGTTTCGTCAATCAGAACAGGAATAGTTCTCCGATGACTCTCTAGGCCCAAACTCTTTCGCCATCATCTCTTTGATGCCCTCTAGTCCTTTCGCCAGGGTCCTACTCATTTTACAGGTCAGCAAAAATAACGCATCCGCTTGCAACTCATATACAGCTGATAAAATTTTTGGTTGTACGCAGCCTCTTCAGCGTCCATTTGTTGTCTTCTCCAAGCATCAAATTGCCGTGATGAAATCTTCCCCTGGTTATTAGCATTAACCTTTGGTGCTTCCTCTCTTTCCGGGGCCTAAGCCGACACGGCCCTTCAACTGACTGTCTGCACCTCTATCTACAGGAGTAGATTTGCTCTGTCCTCCTTTCGCACTATCCGCTCCTTTATCTGCCCAATTCGTCGAGATGATCCCCCTTTTCGGCTTCCGGTTTCATATTATCTCTTTCTTTCAGTTCAAGGCAATTTCTTCTTTGCCAGGCCTCTTCAGCTTCCTTCTTCACCGACTTGCCTTGTTCCTGTTCGTTCTCTTCAACCTCATCGCTTTTCCCGTTCGCTCTCTTCACTTGAATCTCACTTCTCTTTTCTCGTTCTTTCTTAAGCCATTCTATCTCTGTTCGTACTTCCCTACGTGTTCCTCATCTTCCATTTCCTGCAGCCACTGCCTTCCTTTTCTTGTTTTTCAATCGCTTTTCCTTTAGCCACTCTCTCTCTCTCTTTTCGCCAATTGTCTATGACGAAGCTCTTCATTTTCTCTTTGCCTGAGCCATTCCAATCTAAGCCCTTTCCTCTCGATGCCGCTGCATTTCAGCCAAGTCAGTCTCTTTACGCCCCATTCCTCCAAAAATTGCTGCTTCAACCAATCGTCTCTCTCTTATGCCGCCTCTTTTTTCGTCGAGGGTGCACCCTTCATTTCCTCCAACCTGGACATACCCTCTCTGTTCTCTACATGTTCCTTTTTAACCTCTGCTGCTCCCACATAGTTGCTCCACCACTTGGGGTTCTACCCTTTCAAGACGACCTTGAGTCTCCCTCTCCAATTCAACTTCTTTCCATTGATCTTCTCTCCGGGGTCCTCAGATGCCGCTTCCTTTGCTTAGCTTGCTTTTCTCGGAAAACGCGCTCACACTCAGCTAGTCTCGATTTTTTCTCTGGAGTGCTCCCTTTCTAACCTCTGTACACCTGCTGCCAATCTCTGCATCTCCGAGTTCAGTTGTGCCTGTACATCTTCGGTCGCTGCATCAAGTCAGCTACACATACCACTCCGACTATCATCAGTTTGATCTGCTCATAGAAAGCCAAAACTCTATGGTCGGCATCCCTTGGATCCCTTTTTCTTCCATAGTGCCCTTTGTAGTGCCCCGGTCGTATCTTTGAATACCCCTACCTTAAGCAAACTACCACCTCTTAATGTTCCTTGTTGACCACTACCAACATCACTCAGGCTGCCTTTGAACCAACCATTATCTTCTCCACGACCGTACCCCACTAATGCTACCACGCCCGCTATTCACTGCTCCCTGTCCTATACTCTCCATGTCACTCGATGCTCTTCCACCACTGTCTCTGCCGATATCACCATTACTACTCGCTGCTACTCCACCTTCTCCCCTCCATGTTGCTCGGCTACTTTTCCTCGACCCTTAATGTTTAATGCAATGAATATCCCACTTCTGACACCACTTGTGACAGGGCTCCCGCGAGCCACTGGCGTGACGGGGCCGTTATGTGTATTGCTCGAGCGGCTGACACCAGACTATGTGGGGTTGGTGAGGACGACCCCACCAGTAGTCTCTATAGGAATCGAAATGAAGCACAAGAGCTTGCGACTTGCTTCAACTTTAAAGTCGTTTTATTAACTATAGCTACAGCTTCAGCACTACACACTTCGGTGTCCAGCAAATTAGTGCAAAACACCGAACCACGCCGTGGGCGCGCTAAACGCGCATGACACAATTCCATCCTACCTAATTATGCTGAACGTGACGTCAGCGTAGTAGTAGTCATTCATAAAACTACTATCTGTGTTATGTTTTATGTTATTATTTTTAGCAGTCATAGGACTACGTATTATTCTTTTATTATTTTTTAAATATTAGAACATTTCCAATTCCCACACACACACATACCCCGAGCTTTTGACCTCCGGGCACAAATAAGCACAAAAAACCCAAATGGAATTGGAATATGTTCTACTCCTACGCCCCCACTTATACACATATACTGGAACCCTTTGGACTTCTTATACAACATTTCTAAACCTTATTTACATTACTACCGTGGCCTTATACATCAACACTACCCGGGTCCTTTACAAAATTACAAGGGCCCTCTCCCAGATTTTTAAAAAAAAAAATTATCTATAGCATATCTCCTCCAATTATCAAGCGGAACAAGATAGCTCAATCAGGTAAGCGCGCGACTTCAGTGAATGCTCATCCATGCGTATAGCGTGCGGTCGAGCCCTGTGAGATGCAGCTATCTTGTATTTTCCATGGACAAGAAATTAAACCTCTTGGTTGTACCGTTTACCCAGCGATATTTGGGAATCTGTCCCGGCTGCGATTGGTATCTCGATGTATGTTTGCTGATAAGGGAAAGCGCTTAAGATCCCGTCATCTACTGCATCCCTTGAAATGAGGCGAAATGGTTTTGGGTATGGTTGGGCCACAGTGATCAGCGACCATTTGTGAAAGTGCGCTTATAGGCATACATCAGGCGCTATAACAGGGTGTCCCAGAATGATTCGTACCCAACAAGCTAGAATAATTAATTTTTTTAAATATAAAATGGATGATACGTTTTTTTGCTGCAATCAGCAACTTAGGCATACTTTAAGAATTTTAAAAATTATTTTGATCATAAAAAATCGGGCTATCCAAAGTTGTTATGAACAGTCCAAAGGGGTCAGAGGTGGTGTTTCGTCCTTCCGACAAGTGCTTAAATGTGTATAGAACTTGTTAACAGGAAACAACAATATTTAATTCTCTCTTGCTTTTCAACTATTTTGTTTCCCTCTTCTTATCAACTGTAAAGCGTAAACTCATTTTATATCCATGCATACAAAGGGGTTGGCCATCTTTGGTTACCACATGAACCCATTCTTATCCTTGGATTTTTGGAGGGGAATTTTGAATAGCTAATGCATGTTGTACGGGAAGTCTTATTGCATGCAAATTCAATATTACATGGTAGAGATTGAGGACCTAACCAAATGGCTCGCCACTTTACGTGCAGCAGAGGTCTTTCATGCAAAACGCTCTGGGAGACCAAAAGTTGCTTAGAAGTTAAATAAGACGATTTGCTGCAATATTTCCCTAGTATAGAGAGCGCCGAGTCCCTTCTTAATGTGCCATTGCCTACAATGTGAAGTTTGATCGCCATGGTATGGTCAGAACTGTCACTCTGAAGGTTTGTGGTAAAGAAAAACCGCCATAACAAGAGGCACCATCGCTGCAGTCCAGCGAAGCCTGAGACACAACCCACAAGTCAGTGGCTCGTCGTAACCCTGTCAATGTTACCAAGTCGTCTTTCTGTGCCATATTTTGACATTATGAACTCAATACAGAGATGTTTTTATCCCAAATTAATAGTTTATTTCAATGAATCTTAAATTTCTATTGACAGCAGCATTTCCAATTCTTGCAACAAGCTGTGAAAGATATTATACTGAGTGGCAATATTTTTCATAATGACTGACACTTCTTTCATATACAAATCACTTTATGTTCAGGTATCAATTATTTATCACGTTTTGTTTATTGACCGCAACATTTATTTATTTTGAGAAGCAGACGCCTGATACCAATAATTACTTTTACTACGATGTTTGTGCCAAGGTCTTGTTTTCTTTTCTGCCTGCAATAATCCTTTTTTTTTCACTTTGCAAAGTACGAAACACCATGTCTGCCAAATGGTACGTATCATCGGTTTGCAAAGCCCGACTTTCAAGATCTCAATTTCTTCCGCCTCTGAAATTATCCAATCTAATTTAAATACCAGATACCCCAATATAATTGTTTCATGGCAAAACAATAATATTTTTGGATATTTTTGAGTACTAAGCATTCTGGGACACCCTGTAAAGCTCTGCTATTATTATTATTATTATAAAAAAACCTTAAACTCCCGATGGCCACTGCCTTGGTCTCTGCCTCCGATATGCTGATGTCCTGAAAGACTGCTAATCCTATGGACGTCTCTGGTTTGTTTGCAGTAAATCGTCGCGTCTCATCGAATCCATTATCGCACGCCGGCGTTGCGTCTTGGTATCATATAGTCATCTTACGGCGCGAGAATGTTACAGCCGACACTGGTAGTTTACTGTTTCCCTGAAGACCATTGGCAGTCCTGGTCAAGGCCTTAGGAGACGTCCGTGGAGGGCCATTAATCATCATTGACTCCAAGACATCAACCTCTTTTCGTAATTTACTTGCACCCATGTCTCATTAATCATCCACTGCGCAGACCCAGTCAATATCCCTCTCACAGACTTCACCTTTGGCAGAAGCTCATCATTTCAAGTGAACAGGGTTCAGTGACTAGGACTCAACGGAATTTTGGCAGGTTTTAAAAACCTTTGGCTGTTATGGCACCATCCAATGCACTGGCGGAGTCTTCTGTGCGCTAATGAATCCCATCCAACTCAAAGCTCCAATTTTCACTATCGAAATCACACATCACTCGGATTTTCCAAATACCATGCCTTAACTTCCCACAGCTACTACAATGGAATACAGTTACGGTTTTGGGACTTTTAGCTCCCCACTGGGTCTCCCTCCCTTCTCTTATTTTCGATGGATACCTGCAGTCCTGCGATGGTGGCGCTTGGGTTTTCGTCTACCACGCATGGTGTGTCCTCTTCAGGACTGTTGATCCTGCTCGGGTGTTCCCAGGTTTCCCCATCTCGTTTAGGTTCGTTGCGCCTACCTTTCGTGAGGCCTCTCGTCTTTGTTTTCGCTTTCACCGGATGGTTCCGCCTGGACTTCTCTTGGCAACATCGTCCTTACCCGCACTCTAAAAATTTTTTACTCAACCTGAGTCAATTTTTTACTCACTATTATTAAAAAATCAACAAAGTTCTTTTGTTGAGTAAACTTGACCCAACAAAGGTTGAGTAGCAGTTTTAATCTTCTTGTTAGTAAACATTTTACTCAGTAAAGAGTCAATATTTGACTCAAAATTGGTTGAGTAAAATTTTACTCCGGTTTACTCACAGTTGAGCTGTGACTTTTTACTCACAGGTGATAAAACTTTACTCAACCCACAAGGAGTAATATTTTATAATGTATTTGAGTATATTCCTTGCTCAACCATTGAGTAACATTTTTTCCGACTCAACTGATGTGAGCCCATAGCACGTTGTCAACTGTTGAGGGCACATTAAATTTTACCAATTTACTGGAGTATAATACTATTGGATGCAGGGATCAAAAACGCAAAATGGTTTTTTCAGTCAATCAGAAACTACAGGGTTGTCTCCCCAGGTTGAGTAAAATGGCGTTTTCAGTATACTCGAAACTCCAGATATTTGAATTGATTTCTGTAATAGAACTACTTAAAACTCGTCACTTATAGTCCGGCGTACTCATGTATTTTCTCACATTTTTGCTGCGGCCTGAAGAGTAAAACAGAAATTTGTGTTACTCCATGCTGATTAAATCTTGACTAAACTTTATACTCCAACGCGTTTTACTCACCGCACTGAGTAAAATAGTTTTAGAGTGCGTGTAACCACGTTCACATCCTTACTATTGCTTCGCAGCTGATCGTCCACTTGCTGACTACTCTCAGTCACCACAGGTTCAGTCATAAGACCTGCTGCTCTTTAGTCTCATGAGTGCTGTTTGCCACGGGTACAGGACAACTCTGGTCCTTCATAGAGCGTCAAGCGGTCCGCTACACCACTTCGTTTACTACGACGTCTTTGTCTTCTGTATTCTGTAGGTGACAAAAATCGGACAGAACTGATAACACGAGTAAGTCCCGTCCCACGGAGCGCCAACTTCTTGGAAGATTTGCCTTTCTCTGTGTTTGGACAACCATATAAATTTTTTCCCACCCTCATCTTTTTTTTGGCCCATAAAGACACACCGGTCCGAGTTCCTTTTCTGCCTCCTGGCGCTACCTAGGTTTGCGGCAGCACGTTCGTGGATGCCTCTAATTTTCTCTCTCTTCAATCCTCTGCAATTCGGTACTCACTTTCTTCAGGTATGTCTCCACCAACTAGAATCTATCGCAACCCAACCTCTCTCCCTAACTCATCAGTTTGGGGCTTTCCCCTGTGGATGCTTTGCAACCTCCGTCGGGAGGTAGTTGATCCCAGCTTCTGGTTCTGGTGGGGCTGAATCAAGAGTGAACCCACGCACGGCGTTCACTATGGTGCGGTTGTACCGCGCCCCACATGCCAGTTGACGTGGGATTAATATGTAAGTCCTATCGTCCCCAAGACCAAGCAACCTACACTCCTTTAATACTTCTGATTCAAAGTTTCCTCCCTGGTCAGAGTCGGATTTTCAGGGAGTTCCACAGAACTACCATGATAAACTGCATCAACCAATTTTTAACCGCCACGTTTCAGCCTGCGGGTCTTGATTTCCTACGCCTCCATCCTTCGTCCAGTAGTCTCCCACCACAATGAATCATACGAATTTCCTTCATGGGTCTCGGTCAAAGGGCCAAGTACATCTATCGCCAACACGCTCCATCGGAGCCGCAATGAGGTACTGTTGCAAGGGTGCTCGATGTTTGCGTGGCGGCCCTTTTTGCGAGCACATAGCACACTCGACGGAGAAAGGCTCGGACGTCTGTGTCAGACCCACCAGAGTTACACTCACGTAATTTAGGTAGACGTCTTGTCTCGACCAAGATGACCAGCCGTCCTTGCGGAGCATTGTTCTTAACCGCGCTCCTTCGCAAACTTCCGGGGTGTACAAAAAATCAGCCAATTTTTGCCAATGTGCCATCTCACTTTCCAACCGTTTTGACGAGGACACCCTGCTGAACAGCCAGTCACGCCCCCACTGCAGCCAATAATTTTCATTGGTTACAGATTATCAGAATCGGATGATTCTGGTCCCAAGCTGTCCGTCTTCATCCGTATAACTTCTTCTCCAGAATTAACGACATCAGTTCCTTCCTCTTGTGGGCTGTCTTATCGTCTCAAATTAAATCTCTGGAACACCAGATACAATACAAACCAAGTCCTGATCTACTTCAGCGTTGCCCCCACCCCCACCTAGACTCTTTCATTCCCCAATTTCCCATAGTCTTTCCCAGATATCGCCAAGTAAAGGTTTGAAATCCAGTTGACCTCCAAATCAGTTTTCTTCATTTCCCCGTCCCGTTTTGTCTTGTTCATCCAACTTGGCAAGGTTAACGATACAGATACAGTATCAAGCACAAAACGGCCTGCCTAACCAATTCTGGAGGAGATTAGCATGCCCGAGTTACCTAAAAATTTGAAAATCTGGACCACGGATACTAGACACAACAGATAAACGAAAACTGAAATACAATCTGAATCTCATACACAATGATTTCTTCCATCGACCACAATCATTTAACAAAACTTCTTGCTTTGTTTGTCTCAGGGAAGTGGCCGCAACCCCGAATTGTTCTGAATTCAATAGGTGCTTTTACTCAAATAATAAACCAAGACATTTCACTCATTATTGGTCTGATTTCAGACAAAGGTCACACCCACAAGGGAATTAAATTTCGTTTCACATTTCAATCCACGCTTAGCTAAAAGTTAGCACCAGTTCATTTAGTGTAAATCTGGTTACAATACGTCAAACTACAACAGGTGTTACTTTAATGACCCAAGAGTAATTTGCTTTGTCAAACCTCTTTCATTAACAGCTCACGATCTATTCCTGCCCCTTCCCCCTCCCGATTTATCTACATTTCCAAGTTCAATGATGCGGGTATCACTAACTTTGGAAACAGGATGTTTCACCCAGTTTTTTAAAGATGTAATTTTGACATACCTTGTAAACTATCCTCAGTTGTATTTAACTGAAGACTGGATTACGATTTTATATCAACCTACAATGTCCGTGAGTCAAGTTTCAGTTCCAGCTTGGTTAGCACTTTGGTTAAAACTACAACTCTGCACGGTAATGCGATGATATGACTAATTTCAGTTCTCTACTCGGTAGGGTAGAAACACGGTAGAGTAGTACACCCGTAGCACTATTTCACGGTCATGATGAATCTCAAAATAATGTACCTCCAGAACCCAAACACCAAACACACGTACGCTGTAAGTTAAGGTTCAATAATTAGAACAATAATAATTCATATTCTGGAATTGCCAATTCGCCCCTCAATTTAACAGGAACGAATCATATTTTGTGCAGGAAAATTTATTCCAAAACAAACATTTAATTTCCACATAAAACCTATTTTTCATCACCGCCATGATGTATTAAACATTGGTGTGTCAGAGATAAAAGATACCAATTTCTGATTTGAATATCACATGATCTTTTTACCTTTTCTGACAATAAATTCCAAATTCACTAACTATTGTATAATTTTTGTTCAAAAAGATTCTTGGAAACTTTTAATGCCCATTCATCAAGTATTTGAAGAATTGACACAATACAAATTTTAGAGTGAATATGATTAATGTTCCTTGGATTCCAAATCTCAGATCTTTTTAATCATTTTCACTCCAATGCACATATCTGACAAACATTTTAATTATAATGTACTCACGTTTTGATTTCCGGAATTAAACTCCTATGGTGCGCATCCAGACGTCGTCGGATGGCCTCACGGTAACACACAGCTTTAGTGCGGACCCCCAATGGTTACCGACCGGACATCAAATAGTACCAGCATACCATTCGCCTAACAACATTTTAAATCACAATTGCATGTATGCAGTATTTAAGATTGATAGGTTTGCAAGACGCGCCCAACTTTTCAGCCTATCATCTAATCATAAGGCGCGCTGGTTAAAGCCACATCGTCTGATGCGTGGAGAGATCAAGTCGGGAAGGAAACACAAAATTGCGCTGGCAAAATGACGGGCGCGCGAAATTACAAAAGGCTGTAGTGGACTCACGCTGAAATCGTGTTAAATCGAGGGCGCTACATACACACAAAGTCGCCTTTAGCCAGTAAGGACATATGTAATACACACCCCCCACCCTGAGAACACTCAGATAAATTAAAAATACGAAAATAACTAAAGTCTAGTAACACTGCCCGTCTTCCTGGGGATAAGCACAAGATGGGGCACTTATCAACAATTTTTCAGCTTTCGGAAGGCACATTCACACTTGTCCGTCCAATCAAATTTCGCTCTTTCCGTCAATCTGTGCAGCGGCCGGGCACTCTGCAAATCGTCTATAATAAGACGCTAAGCCTAAAATGTGCGCACCTGAGTTTGGTGATGTGTGGGCCAATCGCGGACGGCCTCGAATTTTTTACTGCGCTGTGTGATTCCTTCTGGGGACACTACAAATCCGCCCAGATAAGCAACCACATCCCGTATGAAATAGGTGGCATTTGGACGTCTTCAACTTGAGTCGGGCTCCTCGAAATCTATCCAGCACCTTTCTAGCCGGTCTACTACCACGTCATCCAAGTAGACTACACGTTTCCCACCGTCACCCGGCCTACCACATTTTCCACAATCGCTCTAAAGTGAGGTGCTTTGCACAGGTTTCCAAATGGCAAAACGTTCCAGGAATACAAGCCACTTGGCGTTGAGAAGGCCGATTTGCACGAGCATCAGCCTCCATTTCACCTGCCAATCCCAGATGCAATCAAGTGTTAAAAGAACTTTTGCCGCCAAACCTACGCTCCAGGGTCGTCAATCCCGCGGCAACGGATATAGGCGTCTTTCACGGCGACCCTGCGACCCTCGTTTCAATTTTCTGTAATCGATACAGAGGCGTTTTGACCCTTCTTTCTTATTTACCTACACACCGGACTGGACATGAACTGTCCGATGCTGGATCAACTCCCTTTGGGTTTCAAGATTATCAACCTCGTTGTGAACCCCGGTAACTGATCTTTTCAGGCGAAGATAATCAACTGAGGCTCATCTAACATCTGTTGTCTTTTG
The DNA here is from genome assembly GCA_023653785.1 of Ophioderma brevispina. Classification (NCBI taxonomy): domain Eukaryota; kingdom Metazoa; phylum Echinodermata; class Ophiuroidea; order Amphilepidida; family Ophiodermatidae; genus Ophioderma; species Ophioderma brevispina. The sequence goes on from JAMKCH010034999.1 coordinate 14,824, forward strand.
TAATTCACTGTCTTTTAACTCACTGTTGTCTTTTTTTTATCTCACTGTATTTTATCATGCCCCGTCAGAGGGACGTTCCATTCTGAACATTTGCGGCTACACACCCTAGCTGCACACCCCGAGACGCTACCCATGGGATCGCCACCTTTGTGAGTAACTCCACCAATGGAAAAATATTGCACATCACCTGCAGACTCCACCCTGGAATGGCAACTACCCAATTGCAGGTGTTCATGGCACCAATGTCTACAAGCCACCTAACCAGCGGCTCCAAGCAGACATCTCTACCCACTATGGCGCGCTGGACATTAACAGTCATAGCATGACATGGGGTTTACAGGAATACCAACCCAACCCTGACGAAGCCACTCTAGAGGACTGGGCATCCAAATTCGCGTAACAACTTTTTGCGCGACACCCCAAGCAACCTGACATTTTTCTTTCTACGCTGTAAGGGTTGAATTACGTCTACAAATCCCGGACCTTGCTTTTTTAACATGGACAACCATCTCCGTTCCCGTACTGGTTTCGGACCGCTTTCTGAAGTCCCACACAGAACCAATCACTGATCGCTCAGGAGAGCCGTGCTAAGCCTGTAACCAAACAAGCAGTTGAAAGTGGAACTTCTTATTCAGAGTGCCCAAACCTCCCGACAACCACCTCCTCCAACCTGGAACAATTCTTACACAGCACTGTTGTAAACTCTTATTACGATAGCAAGGAAGTACCATCCACCGTGCTGTCGAGAATTTATACTCTTTCCAATGATTTTCCGGAATTCTGACCCCGGGGAAGAAGCGTTATCCAAGGCTTTCAATCTGACCAACTGCTTGGACAGGAAACGCCACGGAATCGACTTCCTCAATCCCAGCAGAAGCCCTGGAAGACTATAACCAAACGCCTCACCGGCAGAATTTGCAAACCATCAAAATGTCCCGTGACTACCAACTCATAGCTGAGCAACTCCTCGCAAATGTCGTTTTCACGACATTGATAAGATCACACTCCTCTGTCAAAAAAAGACACCAAACTTGTCGAGCCCCCGGCGTTGACGGTCACTTTCACATCCTTCTCTCTAGATGAGCTTACCTCTCTTATCAGCCCACTACCGAGTGTGAACGGCCCAGTGGCTGATACCTACCAGCGAGTTCCTGATGTCAATGCAGCCCACGATGTTTAGAATGTCTCAGAGTTCTAACACATTTGCCTTACCAACCAGATCTTACCCAAGATCTGGAGGAGGCTCACTATCATCATCGCAACTCCCCAAACCAACAAGTGGTCGACAACCAGAAGGAACTAACGCCCAATATACTACTGTGTGTCTCCTTCAACTCCTTGAGAGGATCATCCTGACCGCGGCTAGACCCGTCCGTCGAACCCCATCTGTCTGACGAACAAGCAAGATTTCGCCGTTGCCTGAGCACTGTCCACCAGATTTGTAAACTCACAAATGATATTGAGAAGAGATTTGAAAAGCATCGTAAGGCAGGCGTCATCTTGGTGGAACCTTACTGCACATACGACACCGTCTGTGGCACCAGGCCTGACACTCCGCTTCTCAGGACCATCCCGGATCGTCACCTTTACAATTCATAAGTGACATGCTTGCAAACCGTAGGTCTATTCTCAAGACCAGTGATGGGCAGAGTCGTCGTCTGCGTCGTCTGAGAACGAAGTCCACAAGGATCTGTACTGGTTCCCATGTTGTTCAACTTGCATATCAGCGATTTACCAGGTCAAAACATCTAACATAATGGCTACGCTGAAGATCTTGCCCTTCTCCACTCGGAGAGCAGCTGGATAGAAGTAGAAAGTTACACCTTACTGCAGATATTGTCACTACTTGCAGCTATCTCAAGACCTGGGAAAGACTGAAGCGAGGAAGCCAAGACCCCCGTCTACTACTGCCTTCCATCTTCACACCAAAGAGGGTCATCGCCAGCTTCAAATCAATCCCAATTGAGCGGCCTCTGCCATCCATCCGACACCAACCTATCTGGGAGTGAGCTTTACCGGCCAGCTACTCCGTCAGCACCTCCAATCCGTAGGCGGCCAAGGTATCTTCCGAGATAACCCCTTGGCGACTTGGTGGATCCTCTTGGGGTGCCAGTCCAAAGACTCTACGCACCACCGTCTTGGCTCTGGTCTACAGCGATGCTGAATAGTGGCCCCCACCATGGTGCAACAGCTCTCACACAAAGAAGCCTTGACACAGATACCAACGAGACGTTGAGAACCATTATTGCTGCCTCCACCTACTCCATCTGAGTTTCGACCAGGGCTTTCAGGCATTGCATCTGCATGCTTCGGAGAGACACTCACCGCACAAACTTGTGACTAGGCTCTGCTGGACACATCACCTGCTGCATAACACTGTCACTCGCAGACAGAGACTGTGCTCTCGTCGCCCTTTCTGTCGACAACGCTGCTAAACTCTCTAGCTCCCCTTCAACACCTTACAGACATAGAATACTAGCTGCCTGCTAGATACTCCAGACCAGATCACTCACTTTAAACCTGTTTATGGAACGTCTCGTGGACGCCCAAGGTCAGAATCCTGTCAACAGAAATAAATGAGCCTTGTGCACCAGTGCTCTGAATTTTATATAATATAACAGTTTAATAATGCTTTGAGTGGTTTAGTTCAAGATTTGGTATGTCCAAAAACATTACATAAATAAACATTCACAAAACAATTACCCACAATTATTAACACTTATTGTCCTCAAGAATTCAGTAATGTCCACAGTTGCGTTGCAGTTCAACGATGATATGTCCTGACGCGAAGACTTCAAATGAACAGCATGCAAAGTCACGCTTATAAATCCCAGGTAAATCCATTGGAATCTTCTCAGTTTTGAAGATAACTTTGTCCAAGCCCCAGTTCAAGACACAAGTTACATAAGTCCCTCGACGACATTAATATTCCACAGTATATAAATCCAAGATAATCACCACGTTTCTATCTGGCACATTTGGAATCCATTTTTGATTCCACAGCACTTTTTTGATTCAAAGACTACAGTAGAATACTTACAGCACTCTGCTCACACGGAATTGAAAATATAATAAATCCTGGAAACTGTGTGTGGAAGCCTAAATCTACCATTATTGTAGATTAAAACTAGCTAATAAGTTAACCCAACTGGAATAGCTCCGATTCATGTACAACTCCTTGTAAATCTTCTGGCCAAGTTCTCCTTCAATATACACTATTTCATAAGTTCCCAAGTCTTAAAATAGAATATACTACAGAATCATGCATAACATAAACCTTGCATTAGCTGACAATTGAAATCCACATAAATAACTTCATCATCTTCTGAATTACATCACTTCACATAATAACTCTATGGGTAAATTCCCTGATCTGACATGTTTTGATCTCAAAGCAAGACAAGTTGACTCAGTTTCTAATTTACATCTTGGGGAATTCCCCACTTTCCCCCCCCCCCCCTTTTCCCCCCCCCCCTATTGTCAACAACAGGTGCCCCATGCAAAAGCAAACTAGGGTATTTCCCCTTTCTCTCTTTTATAGTCAACACAGTACTTTTCCCGTGAGAAATCTTTTCCAAATCAAATTGAGAAAATAATATTTTTTTAATCAGAAAAATGGAGGCCATAAACACACCTTTGACAGAACTTCCCTTTGTAGCAATCTCTCCCACGCCAGGAAAGGGTCACCTTAAACCGGATTCCGCACTATGATCGGTCGCTATCAAACAGCAATATGCACCGATGGGGGCTTGCGGCCATCGCCGCCTGCCATGTGGTTTCTCCATCACGACTGCGGATCACATTCTCAATGAGTGCCCTCCTTTCGTCCACCGGTGTACATAGACTTCTCAACCCCACCAATAAACAGTGAGCTTGCTCCACCGCTACAAACTTATCTGCTGCCTCATACGCAAGCAGAAGAAGACCCTTATCAGTAGCGTTCGCCTACCTGTCTCTCAACTTCTCTCTTTGCTGGGGTGATGACCTTCGCAACGGCTGTCGAATTTGCAGGCGTACCCGTGATCGATGCTGTGTTTACCAAGGTTTCTACAATACAATTTTCTCCCCGTCGAGAAAACGCTTTGTAATCATCAGCCATTTCGACCACTTTATTTCTCTCTTCGGGTTCCAAACCCGGCATACTCTGATCAATCAACCACGTTAATGGTTCCGCGACTTCTGCAGCAAGCTGATTTCACAATCTCCTGCCACTCTCACCACTTCATGTCACATTCCTCGATCAAAGCTAATTTTCCCAACATAGTTCCTGCCTTCACACTGTTTTTAGGTCGTCGTCCTACGTTGATGATTTTACCGGGGAACACGCCTTTACTAAGCTCCACAACAGTCTTGGATACTAAAATGCCCTCTCCTTTAGCTCGCCTTTCTACCTGTTCAACATATCCAATCTGACCACACTTACTATCGCCCATTAAGACTTGCGTTCACATATTAAAAATTCAGCTGCCAGAGGTATCCAAAAGTCTGCAACTGATAATACCCTAGGAACGAATGGATTGTTTTCTGCATCCTGCAGGTCACGGCGTCCGCACCATACAGCTCAAGCCGTTCCGA
>JAMKCH010035001.1:0-15336 GCA_023653785.1 Ophioderma brevispina
AATTTTTAAAAAATCGTGTGAAAATAATATGAAACTGTTCCGATCACTTGAGATTCTTGAGAAACGGTCTTATGAAAATTTCATGTACCTTGTGACAATATAAACTCTGACTGGTGCCCAAGCGTTGCCCATACGTGTAATTCTACCCCTCGAAAATCCACCAAATTGTAATATTTTATAACTTCCGTTATGTTAATTTGTTTACCGGTTGTGGACTGTTTGATAGCTGATACATGTCGAGACTGATTCCAATGTCAGTTTCATCTGAAATATGAGTTATATAAGCATACTTTATACATAATGTATAAATATAAACACTCGTCGTCCGGGGGGGGGTTACCCTCTTTTATTCTAGTGGTGTTGTTGTCCTTCTCTCTATTATAGGTCCATGATTTCACACGATGAAAACCGGATCTTTCTTTCAAATAGTCCTAAAATATAATACGGACTCCCCTTGTTTACCCAACCCACAATGGAGTGACAGTCAACATCTATGTCCTCTTCCACTCTAAGCTGCCGGCATCATTTTCATAGTGCCCCGTGGAAGAGAGTTTATACACCCTGATCCTGGCTAATGTTAGCAAAAACATCTCTAACTGTAGCAAGATTGTTCTTGATCCTGTTCCCCTGTCCAAACTCAACATCGACCAATCGGTATCCCAAGTCCACGCTGCAGTAAACCCAAACAAGTGCCTTTTAAGCGCCGCTTAACTATAGGAAAGCAAGGATTCACTGATGACCTGGATCAGAACGGAGAGAAATCGCTTCCAACCCCATAACTATGACAATTTGCCCAACTAGTAAACCAGACTGCACGGAGATTCATACCACCCAGAGGCGAGGAACGGAATATATACACAAGGCCTTTCCAAGGATTGTGCTAGAGAATATCAAGAGTATTACCATGTTTGAAGCTGATCCTTTTTCCGCTGAAACAACTGCTAAAGGTGAGGAAAGTTTCGGAGAGGATCTCCCCAGGAAAAGATCAAAACCTGGCGACTTTTATTGAATCCACCGTATAATGGACCTAAAACAGCAAGAAAGCAATGGTCTAAAGACCATCCGAACAAGCTCCGAAAAAAAGGGGGTATCCACAGAACCTCCACAGCAGCAATGTCACACTCCAACAAGGGTTTTCCCACCAACTGCGTTTAATAAATGGCAGGCAGCAAAAACCCAAGCAGATCAAACTAGACCATAATGGTATATGGTGACCTGGTTTCACTCGCCCCCTTCAACATGGACGAATTGAATCCGGTATTGCTAACTTCAACGAGGAAAAGCAGTAGGTCTTGACAACATCTCTACGGAGCGCAACTAAAATCTTTGGCCAGTAGCAAGGAATGGTCGCTACAAGGGTTCGTAATTGATCTGGAGGAAAGCACAGTTATGGGGCACTCCTAAAGCCTGGGAAGATCCATCCAATCCCAAGAGCTATAGACCTATATCCTCCTTGGCCATACCTACAAGCTCTTTGGAACGTCCTCCTGCTCAAATCGTATCGCACCTTGATAGACGAAACCCCTCATAACCAGCACAAGCAGGTTTCGGGGCCGGGCAATCGACAACAAGCCAATACTCTCTCTCAACCTAACTCCACACATTGATGATGGTTTCGGAAGGGTATGTTAACCGGAGTTGTTTTTGTCGACCTATCAGCAGCGTATGGACACGTTTAATCACAGATGCCTACTCCATAAGATCTGGAAATTACCAAGGACTCCGTCTGACTGCGCTTCAATATCCAGGATTGGCGGGAAACACGATGTCTCTTGTTCAGCTAGTAGCGACGAAGACCGATGGCGTAGGCTCAAGAATGGTCTACCACAAGAGAGTGTGCTTGCACCTCTTCTGTTCAACTATATCCAACGACCAACCTAGGAGTGGAGGAACCTGTAGTTTTATCTAAGCAGACGACCTCGGAATCAGTGCACAAGATGCCGACTTCACATTTGTTGAAGAGATACTCTCCAAAGCTTTTGGATGAACTCACTCCTTATTAATGAGGAAACCCACCTATGTGCAAATCTATCCAAGACCACAGGTGTGTGCTTCCATCTACGGCAAAAACCGTGAACCCAAACGTCAGCTTAAAGTTACCTTGTCTGGAACTCCCCTGGAGCATTGTGATAATTCTGTCTACTAAGGAGTTACCTTGGACGGCACTCTCTCTTATAAGACCACACGAGAAGACGAAGAGTAAAGCACGTTCACGCAATAACATCTTTAACAAACTAACTGGCACAAAATGGGGTTCTCGCCACATACCCTAAGATCGACGGCACTTGCCCTGTGCGACTCAGTCAGAGTAGCCGGCCCTGTATGGGAAGAATCAACCCATGCCAAGAAGCTTGATTCACGTTTAACTGCCTCCTGCCGGCTCATCACAGCATGCCAAATCCGTCCCAACACCAACGGAAAACTTGTACATCCTAGCAGGAAATTGCTCCACGAAGACATCCGTCGAGCGTAAGTGAGCATACAAGAGCGTAGCTGCCAGTATCTATGTGAAGCACCTATGTCTGGACACAGGGGAGAGAGTGAATAAAAGGGGTAGGAGGGAGAAGAAGGGGGAGGATACCTAGCTGCATCGCCTAAAATCCATAGAGAGTTTCTTAAGCAAAAGTCCAACCTCTTGCAAACAGGTCTCTAAGGAGGTCCGAGGTCAAGGCCTTGGGGAAATAAAGACTTGCCATAAATCAAGTAACATCTATCGTAATTGAACCTGGTAGCATCTTCCACCCGCGGAGCTGACTCCTCATGGGCTGAATGCAATGCCAATGATTGAGACCAGAACTGGCCGATCTAAGGTTTCCTCCTTGCAGAAGTGGGCCTATCTGGAAGCAGATCAGGAGGACACTACCTGTGGTTTGTGGAACTCACCACAGACAATGGCAGGCACACCTCTTGGTCTGCTCCAACTGCTGGAGCAACATGCACAAACAAGGACCTTCGCGGAATTCAGGGAAGCAGCGCCAGACGTTGTACCCCTTCTCCGTCTGGATCATATTTGAGAACCACGTGTTGGACCCGATAAGAAGAAGACCACAAACAAACCTACACACTTGAATAAGTTTTGACTGAAAGTACATGACACTTTTGCTGTGTTTTCTTTCGATGAAAAGTTCAATGTTTTCTAAAAAACCTTCGTCGGCAAAAATTGCCAACATCAGCTACTGTCGATGGGAGAGGTTCCTGCCAACATATATTTGCCTGCAAATGTTAGTCTTGTTTGAGTTGTCAGCATGAGGCGGTTTGAACAGATTACCTGAAAGTCCAGTCAAGCGGCCCTTTAATTTTCTGAAAGAAATTTCCTGGTAATGAGAGTAACCGTGGGTCCACGATTACTAAATTGAGCAATCTTCTATTAGAATCAATAGAGTCCATCAATCTAAACGTTTGCCACAATTCAGTGTTTCTTTGATCAGGTCCCCGAGGCAACTTGGGTCATTGTGAAATTTTTCCCCCTTTCACTTGATTGACCCTCGGTGCAACCCGGCTAAGACAAATCGGGTTCAAGACAGACTTTGGATTGGATTCAACTGAAATGGTGTGGTTTTTCTTTTTATCTGAGATTTCTGCACAAAGAAAGTCGTTGTGGGTTCTTCCACAGTCGCGAAAAGTGTACTCACATGATAGTTCCACGGAGAGTCAACTCAACCGATTATGGTGTGTGCCATATTATTATTTTAAAAATCAATACACATCGAACGACAAATTGACCATGGAAAAAGAGGTTCATATAACGGGAATACGGCGTTCGAATGTTATAACCGTCAGCTTAATAAGCGTCATTAATGACGGACTCACTAACAACGCGATTTTTATAATAGATTTTCTATTTCCTTTACAACCTGTTACTTTTAAGCTCTGTGATGTAATTTCCATTCATGCACCATCATAATTCCAACAAAGAACAGAAAAAAGCCCAAATTCCCCATATATAATCACAAAGAATTCATATAGATACATAAACATCCATCCAATTTATTTTTTGTCAAAATGATTTTGAACTTTGTTTATTGTTTCATTAAAATTAAGAGAGCTTATTTTTGTTTTAAATTTCCTAAAGTATGTAAGGAAGCGTCTTTTTTTTTTTTTTCCTCAAAGAAATAAAAGGACAATCCTTTCTTTTTTGCCCCAATTATTTATAAAAAGGAGACGAGCAAAAATCATAAACGAAGACCTAACCAAACCAAAGTCACCAAACCATAGAGAAATAAGACAGAAAAGAGACAGACCTCCAAAATTTGTTTTGGGAAAATAATTCCTGCTAATGCTTGTGTTAAGTTTGTGCCTAACACTTTGCATGAAGTTGCCTTTGACCTCTTCGTTTTTACGTTCCCTCTCACCACGAATGTACGCATTATTTTGGGTTAAATCTTGTGTGGCTCAATCAGGATTCTATTCTCTGGTGTACACTAGATGAATATGATTATAACATCGACGGATTATAACATCGCCAATGAATTCCATTTACCCAAGGCATCTCACAACAAAACACGTACATCAAACCTGAAACTTCAATTATCAATCGAGTCAGCATATCGGTCATCTCGCGGTAACTGCACAAGAAAGGGCACGCTATCCAGTAGTAACATACCATTGATTTCAAAGGAATGCTCGTATAACACGATGGTCTATTATGCACTCATGTATTTCTCCCGTGGGGTAATAAAAAGATTTTATGTAAATCATTAAGGAAATGGTTATTTCATGGGATCTACTGCAATGATAACAAAGTTCGCACGAAGAGCGTGCCAACATCGACCTTATTAGCTAGAGGGCGCTAATCAATTTTTTTCTCTCTTGTCAGGATTTCGACAGTCCGCTTATAGGCACCGGTGCTTTTAGACGCGGATTTTACGGTATGGCCTCCAAACAATACCAGAAGGATCTAGACATTGTCTATATGAGATCATTGCACAAAATTTAGCACATACATCATGAGTTGAGTTTCAGAATTTTCTCCATTTCTCAAGGCTTCTGTATTGTTATAGCACTTCTCTAGCTGGCTGTGTGACTCATTATGTATAGACTTAGTAAAATGGCACAAACAACACGTGACATTTGCAGCACACGATGGTACAGTATTTGCATGTATGTCGGGAACGATAACAATGAAGTTATACTTGCCAGTTAAAAGAGTTATTGTACTATTGAAAAGAAATGCAATCTGCAGCTGGCTTTCCATATTGGACATAAGGCGTGTTCACACGGACGGAAGTAAGGGAGCGTAACTGGTTGGCAGTAGCGGGTGGGGTAGTCTTACCTGACGTGGACCTTTTTCCCCTATTCTTGTAATATTACATACCGCCTGTAAACTTTAATGATTTGTAAATAAAAGTCAGTTTTGATTTTTAAACTGTTGAACACTAATGGTCTTTCATTTTCTGATTAATTAAAAGTACCTCATACCTTCCCCTGTATTAGAAAGAAATGCAAAAATGTTACTAAATTTCATGATTTTGAGGACGTTTAGAGGGCGCGCTCTGCACGCCGCTAATTGCTGCATGACAACTTAGCCACGATCTACTGAGTCACTGGTCAGAGCTTAGATCTTGTTTTGAATGACATCGTATTGTTGAGGTCTCACAAAAAATCACTATGTGGATGGGGGATATGGATTTGAAAACCAGATTCTGCCAAAACAGCGTGAGCACAAGCCTATGTTATTGACGAGTCGTATTCTTGTAGTTATTGATTAATCAGGCATTTAAGGTATTTTACGCCACTCTTACTCCTGGCTTGACCCAGGAGTAGCGGGAGCTGTTGAGACGACAGGCACCAGACGTAAGTTTGACCTACTTTTGCAGCAAGACCGTGTGGATTCTTGAACTGCGGATCAACTCACGCGTGGGTAATCCAAGACAAGCAAATGCTATGCTTAGGTACGCACCAATAGACATCAAGATGTAGGGTGGAATGTTTTCAAAAATTGCACCACTCAAAAAAAATACCTCATTGAGGAGTATTAAACATTCCATTGCCCACCTTCAAACCGAAGGTATACTTGAGGAAATAAAAAGAACTTCCTGGCCGAAGACGGCGAATACCTAGCACAACATTCCATGCTCTTCCTAAATCTAATGGCGAATCCCTTATTGTATCGATTTCTACAGATAAGTTTCTCACGTAATGGGATAAGTTGGTCCACATAACAGGTATAAGTTGAGCTACTGTGTTAATTACTGTACAACCAGATAGTTGGGTCACTTGGGGAAATTCCGTGACCGTGGAGAGCAGAGCATCATTTTTCAGTGGATTTGTCTTCTATGAAGGTTAATGAACAATTTAGCGGGGGTGCCCCTCGAGAAAGTGTGGGCGGAATCCAGGAGGGGGGAAAATTCATAATACAGGGGTCAAAAATGAAAAATGCTTGGATTGCTTTAAAAAGGTAACCAAAGTGTTCTTCTTGTTACAAGGATTAAAAAAGGTATAGTTTGCACTACCATCAAGGTATAGTTGCCGAGGTATAAGACAAAATTCGTCAAATGTCAAAGGTCATCACCAAAGGTTAAATCTTTAATATTGCACCAATTTCTTTAAAAATGGTCTCAAATTGTTAACCTTTCCACAGTGATTGCAACAAAAGTAGTTGACATTCTCATTTGTATTTGTTTATAGAGATAAATGACAAACATGTTAGACGGTGCAAAATGTTTTTGTTACAGTCTCTCAGGAAAGATGAACAATTTGAGCCCATTTTTGAAGAAATCAGAACAATATTTAAGATTTAACATTTCGTGATGTACTTTGCCATTTGACAATTTTCGTGCTATATCTCCATAAACCATAAGTTATAAGTAGTATAAACTATATTTTTTTTTAATCCTTGTAACAAGGCGAACACTCTGGTTACCTTTTTACAGCAGTCCAAGCATTTTTAATTTTTGACCACTGTATTATGAATTTTTCCCCCTCCTGGATTCCGCCCACACTTTCACGAGGGGCACCCCCGCTATATATGCTCATTAACCTTCATAGAAGACAAATCCACTGAGAAATGATGCTCTTTAATGCATTAATAACTACTTTAATGTAGGAGCAAAAACCAAAAACCCCAAATAGTGAAAAAAATCAGAATTTGAAATTTATTATACCGTCTCCCACAAATATACATACAGCGATGGAGCCTCAAAATCTATATTAAACAGCTGATTGTGGTTTACACCAGTACAGAATAAATAAAGACCCAACATTTTTGTGTTTACGGTCAAACTGTACAGGTTATGGTGCACAATAGTACGCTTATAAATTTGGGGCATTCAGAGGGAAAGACTTATCTCAAGTCGCAATTTTGATATAGTTAAGTCAAAATCCTCAATTCAGTGACTAATCTTTAGCAAGTAAGGTTTGACGATTGATTTGACTTCAAAGGACATTTTAGAAGGTTTTTAGCCCACATGTCCCTCTGGAAAATGTCGGCAATTTCCACAGGAGGGGGGTAAAGTTTCTGCAGGGGTAAATTTTAAATAATGGTTCAAATGACGTTTAGTATAGCTCAGTTTGTTTGTGTGGTAACAAGGAGTAAAAAAGTCTATGGTGACCTGTCTGTAAAATGCATCGTTATGGAGATATACAGCAAAATAGGCTAAAGGTCAAATGTTTATTCAGCAAAGGTCAAGGTCTTATACTGGTTTGATTGAGTTTAAAAGTATCTTTAAAAATTGATAAAATTACATTGAATTAAATTATGTAGGATATACCTACACTTGTAGCATCTGGAATTTTGTCCCCCAATGATGTGTGTGGGGAAAGTGCCCCCTCCCTGTAACCAAGCGCCCCGTCACTTAAGTGTTAGGGCATTTTGTAGCCAAATACCAGGTAAGAAATCTATAGGCGTCATATCTATAAGAAATCACTACATATGACACAATATGAATGTTGCAAAATCTCTTGTTGCACCTTTGACTCATGAACGGTAAGGCGGACTTGCATCTTTGTATAAAAAGCGTAGGTAAAAGTCAGATTATATACCCAAAAATACGACAAAAGAATTCTCATCCATAACTCAGCCATCGCGAAAAATATCGGGGTCCATAGGAACCCCCAGCCATCAATTTTAAATGCTAATTATGTAAACAGATATATAATTTTTTAGACCTTTTAACCTGTTTTTTTCTTGAATGATAAAAAACATTTTCTTGACAAATTGATCTACAGAACACAACATATGTGTTTGATGCCTTACATCATGTATACCATGTCACCTACAAGGTGAAGCATTCAGCGACTAGGTTTAAAATTATCATCGTAGTATCTGCCGAGAAGAAGTTTTGAAGTTAAAATTTCCAAAACCCTATTGGTAGCGTTACCTGCCTGTCAACAAAGGGGCTTTTATTACTGTTTTTGTTGTTTTTATTTTTGGTTGTTTGTGTTGTTTGGTGAATGTTTTTCTTGTTATGTTTTGTTGTGTTTTGTTGTCTGGTTGTTGTGTTGTGTTTGTTTTTGTTGTGGTGTTGTTTTGCTGTGTTGTTTTGTTGTGAATGTTTTTTGTGCGGTTTGTTTTGTGTGGTTTTGTTTTTGTTGTGTTGTTTTTTTGTTGGGTGTTGTTTTGCTGTTGATTTGTTGTGTCTTTTTTGTTGTGTTTGTTTTTGTTGTGTTGTTATGTTTGATTTTGTTGTTTGTTCTGTTTTTCTGGTGTTTTTGGTTTTTGTTGTGGTGTTTGGTTTTGCGTGGTGTTTTGTTGTGTTGTTGTTTTGTTGTGTTGTTTTTTTTTTATTTTCGTTTTTGTTGCGGTGTGTGTTGTTGTTTTGTTGCGTTGTTGTGTTGTTTTTTTCTTGTGTTGTTTTTGTTTTTGTTGTTGTTGTTGTTTTTTTTTCCCGCATAGTTTGCTCAAGCTCTTCCTTGCATTTTATCCCAGCTCAAACCTGAATATCAAGGTGTGGAAACGAGTCTGGAGTTTATAGCTTGGATAAACTTAAAATATCCAACGTTTCTAAAGAAAGAACCCGAGTTTCATAAGCCGATTTCCAAGTTAAAAAATGAGCTGGGATATGAAAATGGTTTTATTTTTTTTCAGGAAAAAGCCAGTATTTTCCAGTATTAGCATAAATGTTGGATTCATCCTTTGCCAGGGTTTGTTATAATCTCACATGTTTAAAAATTGAATTGCACTTGGAGCATTTTCACACACTGTTCATGTTGTAAGTCGCTTGGCAGAGGTAAAGGCCGTTTTGGGTCACGTTGTAAACTAGCGTAATATCTTAATTTGAAAAATTGAAAATTAATTGTGAAATCTGCGAGGCATTATTGTAGCATTATTCGTGTGTGTGTGTTGTTGGTGGTGTGTGTGTGTGCCGGCACGTCCTTTACTGGAGTGACATTGTGGGTTATTTTTAAGTAGAAATGAACATTGGGGGGTATTTTACACTGTGGGGTTATTTTACCTGACATGTGGGGTTTATTCCTACTAGATTACTACGTTAGGAATTGTCCTATAACGGAATAAAGTAATAGTAATCAGTAATTGAGGTTTATTCCGAAAAGTTAAAAAAGATGATTTTCTAGTTTGTAACTTTACGGCAGCGGCGCATCTCTTGGCTAAGAAAATGCAAAAAACGGAAAAAAATTGAAAAAAAAATCTTGAAAAATGTCTAAAAAAAAGTGTCGTTTTAAGAGAAAATCTCAAAACTATATAAGGTTTTGAATTCTTCCTTATATATTTTTGAAAAAAGTGTATTTTCTGAAAAAAATGTCTAAAAAAAGTGTCTTTTTAAGAGATTTTTTAGCAAAAAAACCCAAATGTAGCTCTGGTAAGTATGTGTGTGTGTGTGTGTTGTGTGTGCACGCACGCGTGTATGTGTGTGTGAAGTGTGTGGGTGTGGTGCAGTGTGTGTGTGTATGTGAGTTCTTGTATGTAATGTTGGTTGTGTGTGTTGTGCATGCGTATGTGTGGATGTATGTATGTATGTATGATGTATGGTATGTATGAGTATGTATGTATGTATGTCTGTATGTATGTATGATGCATGTTATGTTATGTATGTGTGGATTGGTGGGGTGTGTATGTAGTTTAAAATCCTATATATAGAGGACATTTTATTGAAATTGCTATCTATTAGAGGACCTTTTGGAAATGTGAGGACATTTTTTTAATTTTTATATGATTAAAAAAACCTTTTGCATACATTTAGAAACCTATACAGATTTTAAATGTCCTCACATTTTTGAGTTTAGGTTAGGGTTAGGGGTTAGGATTCGGGTTCAGATTAGGGTTAGGTTATAGTTTAGGGTTAGGGTTGGGTTGGGGTTAGGGTTAGGAATTAGGTTAGGTTTGGGTTAGGGTTAGAGTTAATAACCCAACCCTAAACCATACCCTAACCCTAAGTCACTGTGGCGAGTAAATCACTCGGCTTTCTCTCTAACCCTAATTCCTGTAGCGAGTACATACTCGGCTTTCGCCCTAACCCTAAGTCACGGGGACGAGTAGATCACTCGACTTTCGCCCTCACCCTAAATCACTGGGGCGAGTAGATCACTGGCTTATCGCCCTAACCCTAAGTCACTGTAACTATTAGACCACTGTAGGCCTTTATAGGCCTGCGGCGCAACCCTCTCATAAATATTCATAACGTAATTACCTCATTAATATTCCTAATATTTCATAAATATTAATAAAATCTAATACATATTCCTACAATTTCATAAATATCATAAAATCCTCATAAATATTCAAAAATCTCATAAATATTCATAAAATCTCCTAAATATTCAAAAATCTCATCAATAGTCATTACATTCGTAAATTTATAGGCCTGTGCGGCGCAAAACAGTTAGCAGCACTAATAGGCCTGCGGCGCAAAACAGTTAGCTCAGCGACTATATAGGCCTGCGGTGCAAGCTTGTTAACACTTTTTACCCCATAATTTTCCCTCCTCTTCAAGGCACGCCTCTTTAAGGGCTATCGGTCTGCGACGCTAGCGAGTTATATAAACCAAATTAGATTAGTAAGCTTATGGCCTGCGGCGCAAGCGAGTTATATAAAAAATATTAGATTGTGAAATTTATAGGCTGCGGCGCAAAACATTTGGCTAAGCGACTATATAGGCCCGCGGCGCAAAACAGTTGGCTGAGGATCTTTATAGGCCTATGTTTTTTTCATTGTTTTACATCTATGTAGTGTCATTTTTTCCACTTTTAAAAGTTCCTCAGAGGTTAAAAATCATGAATATTCATTAAATGTTCTGCATTAATAGTCATACATTTTCCTAAATTATTCATAAGGTCCCTCACTTTATACCACATCAATACTGTGTGTATAAATGTATTATGTAGAGAGGTGTCCTCACTTAGATAGGATTTTCACTATTATTGTATGTACGTATATGTATGTATGTTTATATTTTTTTTTCATTTTAGTTTATTTTTTATTCAGTTTGTACATTTTTAGTTTTTTCACTTTTATTGTTATTGATTTATTACTGTGTTCACAACCTATCCTCGCGACATCCGAAGTATTTAGCCATAGACCTATTAAAGTATCAGCAAGTAGGTCTGAATATTGTAGTATACATACTTATAAATAAAAGTACGTCCTGTTCCTGCAGCGGGTTAATTTGATCCAGAATGCATCTCCTTGTACAAAATCCATGAAAAGGTACCACGAGCAATACTAGACTGTATCAAACACCAACAATATTGCTATATTTAGTTAATTTGGTCTATTCTCAACCCACAAAAAGAAAACGTTAGTTAACAATTTTAGTCCATCATGGTGAAGAAAATGGCAAAACAGAAATGGCCACTTTTGGTCGTCATGAAAGTCATTGTTTCGGCCCAAATTCTAAATTGATCGATATTGTTGATTTTCCTTTCACTAAAATAAATATCTTAGAGTACTCTTGACATGTGCAGAGTTTCGTTGAATTATACCTTTGAAAATGTGTTTTTGGCGTCTGTGATCCATGGCCCCACCCCCATTGTCCACTAACGTGTATAAAAAGACCGTTTTCCTTTTTTTATTTTTAAAAAGGACCACAAGTAATAACGTTACAAAATAATTTACTATTATGCGCTAACTGCAATTTAATTATTGACCTTGCAATGATGGTTACAACTCAATGGGAAAATGATTTGTATTTTGCAACACCCATAAAATACAAGATTGTCTTAAATATCAATATTTGTGTTAAACTGTAGATCTAGAGATTAACATAAACTTAGTTTCCAAAGGGTATGATTAAGTCGCATGTTTTGTTTTTAAAGGTGCAACGAGAGATTCGAGGCAACTCAAATATTGTGTCATAATAGTAATTTTATGTAAATTAAAATTAATCATAGAGTTTTTTTTTACTTTTTTTATATTTTACTTTATGCTACAGAAATGTCTTAAAATAGAACAAAAGGTGATTTTTGATTTGCTTGAATTCTTTTAACCTAAAAACATGTTTTTAGAAATTAATACTATTTTTTTAATATAATTATAAATTGGTACAATTTTTGTACCAAAGACACATTTCTTAGCTTAATTCTTTCAGATGGGGAATTTTTGGATGGAAAGCTTTACATTAGCGCAAAATCAGAATCTTTTGATTTGTTTAGGGAATCTGATATTTGACCTCTCTCGTTGACTTAAAACATGTCCTGTAGCAACTGAACGTTCTATATACATCAGGGAAGCTTTTTGGCACAATTCTTGAACAGACGAAATCAGGAGGCATGGAACCTACTTGTGCATAAAAATAATAAATAAATATAAAAAAAACCTACAAACACAAAGAAATCCAATAAACGCGGATTCCATAATATAGATATAACTCAAATTTTAAAAAACAATAGGAAAAATCCAAACACAATTCAAATGAACGGATTTCATATCAAAAACTCAATAAAAAAATATAAAAAAAATAAAAGAGAAGAACAAATAAAAAAGCAATACAAAGATAAAATAAAGAAACCAATCAAAATCAAAAGCCATTAATAGGCGGTATGGGACCTACTTACATCTGCATTATGTAGATTATATACTTATTACCCAGTTTTTCCCCACAATCATTAAACCTTACAATTTTTCATTTCCAGTTTCTCCTCAGACCAGTTTCATTCTTACTGGTATTATATGAATGAATACGCACTTGGCGCTATAGTGTTTGTTTTGTATCTGTTATTTTAAATTGTAAGCTGGATGAGAGTAAATATATAAAAAAAGTTATGTAGAAATATTACAGTTTTGCTACAATCACAAATCAGTGTTTTCAGTTTGAATTTATTCCCTTTTTAATACAGCAATTTAAAATAGATGGTTTAAGATGTTTCATCTATTATTAAGCACGTTGGCCAGATTCTTGAAAGAAACCCAAGAACCTAGAATCCGCGATCTGGCCGAACAAGATTGCAGTTGAAATTAACTACTTATTCTTCAGGTAGACAAGGATGTATATCTTATTATCTTTCCCTGGAGATGTCAAGCGCACGATAGTGTTGAAAAAAAAAACCCATTGCGCTTGGCCGGATTCCGAACCGGCGGACCTTCGATTACATGCACACCGCTCTAACCGACTGAGCTATCAAGCGGGTCGATAGAATAGCGATAGATATCCTCTATAGGTGTTAGGTTCGATAGGAGTCCTTCGCTTTCCTAGCGATAGCATCAAGAACTGTATATTTAACATATACGATTATCTTTGTTTTGAAATTTAACTACTTAGTTCTCCAGTAGACAATGATGTACAGAATATTATTAATCTTTGCCTGGAGATGTCCAGCGCCCGATAGTGTTGAAAAAAAAAACCCATGCGCTTGGCGGAGTTCCGAACCGGCGACCTTTCGTATTACATGCCGCGGCTCTAACCGACTGAGCTATCAAGCTGGGGTCGGTAAAGAGCGATAGATATCATCTATGGTGTTAGGTTCGAAAGCGAAGGACGCCTTCGAACCGAACACCTATAGATGATTCTATCGCTCTTCTACCGACCCAGCTTGATAGCTCAGTCGGTTAGAGCGTCGTGCATTTAATACCAAGGTCGCCGGTTTCGGACCCGGCCAAGCGCACATGGGTTTTTTTTTTTTTTTTCCAACACTATCGTGCGCTTGACATCTCCAGGGAAAGATTAATAATATATACAAGATTGCAGATTGTTTGCTTTGTTCTGAAAAAAGGTCCGACCCAGTAGGACATACGCTTCGCGCTAATCCAACCTCGCTCTTGCACCCTTTACCCGCCTTACTTCCTCCCTTGTGAACACAGCTATTAAATATACCCCGTAAATTAACACGTATTGACATATATGTGACTGGTTTATAAAGGCTTGAACTTCAACAATACAGGCCGTCGCTTCACTAACTCTCAGCTGGTATCCACAATGAGGCAGGGCATGCTATCTACCAAGGGCTAATTCACTATCCCTTGGATGCGCACATGTTAACAACAGCTGACTATGCTCGTTCTGTGTATCATTACTCATACTCCAAACCAGGGGTAATTTTCAAGAGGTTCTATATAGATGAGAGGCAAAACAGTTACGTAATCTTTAGAAATTCCCGTCTCGCATGTTTTGCCGACCAACAAAGAAAACTAGAGTACCACCTAAAAGCAATGGCTTGCCCTCCGCTTCTTCCCCATACTGTGGTGCCGCTTTGCATATACAATATCGGTAGTGATACAATTAATGTATGTGTTGAGGTGGGCCAGGTGTAATAATAGTGTACTGGATCATTGTGCTCAAGTGCCTCCTCATAATGCAATGGCGCGCTTGTGAAAAGATGTTATTCATTGAGGCGGTTTTATTTAAATCAAGACGACTGATGTGTCATTTCCTTCGTTGTGTGGCCCTGGGTAAAAAGGAACAAAATTTTAACAACCCAATAGCACCCAACATCCACAACTGATATTTTGGCCGGATTTGTTGTATCGAATTGACATTATTGGTGAGACAACACGCAATACATGTAATTATTCCGTGCAATATCAAAAATGTCAGCGCTCAGCACGGACGACTGTTTTGAATGCGTTTCACACCCCCTATGGTTATATTTGCCAAATATACTGGTGATTGGAAGTTATTGAAAGTTGCGACAACAAAACACTACGGGAAGTGAGAAATATTTATTATCTCCACTACCAGTACCACCCGAAAATGGTCCTTTTTTAATTTTTGAACATTTCAACAACCAAACGTGGACTTTATGTCAGATTTCTGCTAAGTTAGGACCCTTTTATCAAAACAATTATCAAAAGGAGGACTTTGACCCTTTGTGTACGGGCCTGTTCATAGTAATAAGTTCATGTTTCGCTATTTCTATTGCCTGCCATTGAGGACGACTTTGATTGGCACTTCTAAAACTATTTGCCTACCCTTATGAAGTCCTACGGAGAATTCTGACCAATCACAG
>JAMKCH010035002.1:0-20909 GCA_023653785.1 Ophioderma brevispina
GAACTACTCCATGAAACTGGCGAAATTCTATTTTTTTTTGGGGGGGGGGGTTACCCCACCCTGGCGCTGAAGCTGCAACATCATCACATTTTGGTACGTGTTGAAACCAGACTGACAACAATATAGAGGACTGGCCTTCCTCAGCCTCGTTCCTCTGACTTACCTAAAAAAATGAGATCTGAACCGTTATCCTTGTGTACCTAATCTTACGTGCAAATTCGGTCGCATCTGTAAGAAATTCGCAATTTTGTATTTTCTGTCCGGAAACGGACATATAATTACAGCATAGTGGCCTATGGGACAGTGGGAAACAGGCAATTGATCATAATACAAAACCGCAAGATCGGAAATCAACTAAAATTTTGTGAATAAGCAATTTCTCAAGGATCTCTAGTGAACAATGAATAAAACAGAAGGTTCCTTTAATATTAAAGCCACAAAGGTCACAGATCGACCAAACAGGATGGATGCCGTCGGAACCAACTCCGGCGTGTGTTTTATTGTGTTTAACGCCGTGATCCACAGTCTGCTGAATAAAACCGTTCCGGAGTTGTTTTATTATAAGATCATTCTGTTTACCCATAAGGGCGCTGATTTGGGCTTAATATTTTAAGATGATGCCTAATATATGCCATGCAAAAAATATAAATATTAAATTTATAACAATTTTTATGTCAACATCAAATGTTTTCATCTTTCAGGCTTGTGTCGACTACATTAATCAGGCTTACAAGGAAAACAAATTGAGTTTTGAAGACTTTATCAAGATCTCCTCAATGACGGCAAGCTATGGCATCGATCTTCTGAAGGAAACGGCCAATCGTATATTGTTTTCTGAACTTCACAAGACACAGGCTTTTTTACAACACATGACGTATCAAAATGTGTCAGACTTGCTTGACAGAACGGATCTGATTGTGGCTAGTGAGACAGAGGTAATGTTGGACATCTTTTTAGTATAGTTTTGGTTCAGTAGATAAAAAAGCGTATTTCCAAATTGTGGTTATTACTTCCTTTTGTCGTGGTTTTTCAGAGCGTGTCCTATACTTTGTGTGTTTAAATTTTAAGAAGCAAATATTTGCCATGAGATTTTTCTACTTTTTAAGGTAGTCACACAGAAGACAGCTCCCGACCTAACCTCTTCCCGACTACACAAGACCGCATTTTTTTTTTCAAAATCGGCTACAGTCTTGTTCAAAGAACTGCAATATAAGGTGTTGATATTACCTAATACTAGCAATTTAGAGTCAAAATAAGCATTTTAATTGGAAAAAAATGACTGTTTTGCTTTAAAATGTTACGACATTTTAGCGTGCCCCGTGTTTTGGATACGACGGAATACAAAGTCTTTGGCACTCTATGTAAAATGGTGTACAGCCTAAAGGTTCAAGAGTATTTAGTTCGTTCATAACAGGTGAATCAGTGCACAATATTTTCTTTTTCTGCCTCCTCTCCCTCCCACCTAATCGACGACGCTGTCCAAACTTTCATCTGTGACGACATATGGGTTTGACGCTACTATATACTAATGAGTCCTGATTGACTATTGTTGTATTTGCCTGCCATGAGGAGACTTTGATTGGTACTACTAAATTTCTCGGACAAATTTGAATTGGAAAAAAATGACTGATTTTGGCTTTAAATTTTACTGACATTTGAGCGCCCCCCGTGTGTGGGATACGACGCAATACAAAGTCTTGGCACTCTATGTAAAAAATTTGTGTCCGCCACTAAGGCCAGCTTATCGTGATTCGTTCATGAAACAGGTGAATCATGCCACATAGTTCCTTTTTTCTTTCCAGTGCCCGCCTCTCCCAACTAATCGCCGCTGTCCAAAACTTTCATATCTTGTGACACGATGGTTTGAAACTACTATAGTATATGAGTCATGATTGACTATTGTGTAATTGCCTGCTAAATGAGGACGACTTTGATTGGTACTTCTCGGAAAATTGTTTGCCTTCCTTAATGAAGTACCTACTAGAGAATTTCTGACCATATTACAGATGACAATCATCACTTTTTTGTTTTTGTCCAAAAAACAACAAACTCCTATTGATTTTTGTGTACAAAAACTTAAGCTCTGGGCTCCACCCTTGGCCGACAACCAATACATTTTTAATTCGGGTGGAGGTTCTTATTTTGACAAGTTGCAACACTTTAAGACTGGGACAGAAAAATTGATTGACTGAGGGGCATCAGATGCCCCATTTTCGGTAATACTAATAGGGCCTTACTGTATACAGGATGAACTCCATCTTGGAGAGGTGACACTATGTAAGGCGTTTAGACCCAATTTTCATGCCCGCTTTCACCCAAAGACCCCATATTTTTGTAAAATGGTCTCCAAAGCCCCCTTTTTTTGTTTAATTTTTTAAAAAAAGAAAAAACCTAAAAAATTAAAATTTTTTATTGGAAAATTTTGCATACAATTTGTCACCACCCCCCCCCACCACGGTCACCAACCCCCAAAAACCCTATTTTGGGCATTTTGGCCGTTGCCTTCTCATTCTCTTCTTGCTCACCACAATACCCCTAGTGTTGGAGTCTCTGTCACCGAATGGCCCTAGGCTTAGAAGCGCCAGCCTTACACAACCCATACCATTTCATATGTGACCCCCGGGTATACGGTACGTTGCGTAATTATTCCATAGTAAGGTGTTACAATACAACACTACTGAATGATACCTATGTCCACAGTGTACCGATTCAACTTAAGCAACAGTGGTTGCCTTGAAATCTGAGCGACATTTCTGCGTGACATACACATTGAAAGCGGTGATTAAAATAGTGCAAGCAAAGCAAAATCTAAATGCATTAAATCCTAGGGGTGTCCACCTCAAAACAAACTGTCATATCTATAGAACACATTTACTCAGGTTTAGAAAAAAAATAAAAAAAATAAAAAAAATAAAAAATTTTGTAATTTTTAAAGTTGCAGCAAATTTAGCATTTTTTTGCATTGCATTGCAGTTTTTTTTGCATTGATCAAACTCTTGACGGTTATTGGTAGTCTGGCAAGTGAAAATTCATAAACGACGTATTTCTTTCATAAGACTAGGAGTCACAACATTGCGGCGGTAAATATTAAGCATGTTTAATTAATAATTGGCGACGCCACTTGTCAGTCCGCGATCAGTCGCCGACCTTTAAACGACGGCCACACACGTTGTTGACATGTCGCTGTGTCAGACTGCTCGTCGTGTGGTCGGTCGCCGAGTTGTTTGACGCCATTTGATATTTTGTTGCATAATGAGACTGCTACAATGTGAACTTGCGTCCGCGTCAGTAGGGTCTATTAGGAAGACTATAGAAATAACTCCGAATCCACAATGAATGTCAAACAAGGTATAATATTTCTAGTATAATCAAATAACAATTGCAACATGTGAAAATATCGGATCAATTCTGTAAATTTTACAACGATTACCTTAAACCTATAACTCTTTTAAACTTGAAAGTAGCCCAATAAATTGGTACATTCCATTTGAAATTTTTTTTTTCATATTCAATTTTGACTCTGTATAAAACGTGTCCCCATATTTCTAGGTGTCCTGTGAGGTTTAGTTTGATAAACAATTTTGCAGATAATGACACCAAATGTTTGTTCCAATTTTGTTTCGGGCAAATTTAAAAGTATTGACTATAGCTAACTACTGCGTTGAAGTAACTATCACTACCTTTTGACGTTAAATTTTACGTGCGCACACACGATTATTAAACTAATCAATGCATTGTTTACACTCTAGAAAAAAAGGTGCGAAAGAGGTTCTAAACTTGTCCTCCTATATGGAACCCTGTAAGGTTCTTCACCGAACCAAAAAAAAATAGTTCTTTAAACTGCTATAAACAGCACCTGTTATGGTCTGTTAGTACCGTTTTTGGGTTCTTAGATTTTAATAACCATTTTTGAGGGTTCCATTCTTGAGGTTCCATATAGACCGTATTCAATAGTTTGGTGGACAAGAACAGAAGACGCATTCCAGTACTACAAATACATTCACCTGTCAAATGATCCCTGTGCAATCGCTAAACCTGGATCGATTGACGCTTAATGTACGTTAGTCCTGAATGTATGCATCTTGGTCCACCAACATGTTCCTGGTGGCTGACGTCATATTGAATACGGTCTATATAGGACAAAAAAGGTGTTCTAAGCCGTATTTTTCTAGAGTGTATGGATACTTGGCCTACAACTATTGTCCCCTTAATATACCAATATAAGCTAGGCAACGAACTACAAGGAAATATTATGTCTCAAAACCCCTTCTTCCGTGTGTGCATGGACTGTTCGCTAGCACGTACCGGCCCCGCCCAACAACACTGCTGCAAATTAGCACTCAAAAATTGCACATTCAGTCCGATGGCTTCTATGAACTTGGTCGAACTATGCTCCAAAGGTCCTGGAGCATAAATACTCTAGAAAAATATAAAGTCAAATATGCTCCCAGAGTCCCGTTGATTATGCTCCTGGAGCATAAATAAAAGTATGCTTCAGGAGCATATTTAGCATATGCTGACTATTCCTACCTGGAGCCTATTTTGAATACAAAATGGTTCGGGACATGTGTTAATATGCTCCAGGAGCAGTGGAGTAATATTCTGTCACATACTGCTCCAGGAGCATATTTCCCAATTGATGCTGGAGCATTGTGCATTCCAATATGTGACTTATATATTCTTTCTCCAATACCTTAACAGATCCAGGACTCATATGGTCGTGTACATAAGTCCCTTTAGGGCGCTCGAATCAAAATGAAGACCTCAATAATTATACATGGGCCAATGCCATAGTCGTATACAAGTCTCGTCTTAGTGGTTTTTTTACACTGACCATCTACCATGGATAGTGGTCTGAGTCCCGATTGAAACACAGAAGTTGCTTTGGCCCTTCTCAATGTGCTGGAAATAATGTATACACCTGCTGGTGCAAATATTTCCGACAGAATGCTCTATTGTTAACCAATTCTATTACTAGGAACAATACCGTTGAAGCCATATTAAGAGGGGCAAAATGTAACACTTTCTCTGATTTCAATCGGCGACTATTAAACGGTACGCCAGCCCGCTATCCATTTGTGGAGAGGTCTGGGTGTTTAATAATATAAGGACAAGGATTTATAGAAAAGCCCATTTCAACCGTATGAAACTACTGATCTTTGACCACCACCAATGTCAGGAACCTGAGTAGTGGATGGCGCACTGGAAAATAGTTTTGACCCAACTTTGATCAAAATCGATCAATAAGCAGCATTTAGCAGCAGGAGGACGTTTACAGATTGAAAGAAGAAGGTGGTGATTATGAATGACGGGGAAGAATAAGGTGATGATGATGATTATAAAGATGATGGAAAGAATTGAAGAATAAGAAGTAGAAGATAATGAGAATTAGATGATAAGAAGTAGATGATGAAAAAAAGAAAATGGTGGATCAGAAAAAAAACCTGCGTCAACAAGAAACCTACGAATAAGTAGAATGGCATAAGAAAATTGGTATGACAGTGGAGGTGCTAACAATAAAAGGGTGAAGAATCTATGGGTTGTGATCTATTGAATTAATTCGCATTCATTATTTAAACGCAAACTAACAAACTAAGCTGGCCAAGATGAAAAATAAATTCCATTGGTATATCTTTTCACACCTAGGTACTTCCAATATCAATGCCAATACATAAAAAGTACATTTATTCCGAGTAAAGACAAGGACCTCAATACGGAAAGTTTGCTACATCTAAACATAACATCACGCATAATATTTCTAATTTCTATCATATACATATTTGATGTACAGTCTTTCTTGGCCCAAACATGACATGTGAGATTCGAAACAGTGCATACCATAGGTCTCCTTGGGAAAGTTCGTCTTTGGACTTTACCTATTGAAGATGTCATCGAAAGGTTCGAGGGTGAACTCAATGACGTACCTGAATGCAGGATCGTTACGTAGACAGCTGTGAAATCTTACGTCTTGGGGAAAAAGCAGTTTGTCAGTAAGGTTCTTGCCGGAACAATATGCTCTTTTTTATTAAACTCCATTCAATTCTGTCAAGGTATGTTCCCTACGATGAAGATCGTGTCTTGTGTTGGACTGTGTCAGATTGAATCAGTAAATAACGCATTTGTTTTAATAGGAAGCTACAAGTAACGAATTTAAGTAATAGATGAGGTGACATAACTGGTATAACAAACACAAGTTAGCGTCTGGTCTACTGACATGTTGGAGGTGGAAGAATATGCCCATATAGTTACAGCATACAATAGCCTTATCACGCCTGATTGAGCACTAATTTTAAAAGCACAAGCCCTGCAGGTGCTCACGCAAAGCACATGTCAACTCATCTATAAATGTCAAACACCAAACAGAAACGTACACGTATTTCGTAATATAGAGGTAAATTTGTTTTGGGTCTGGTATGGTGGACTATTTCAAAGAAGTATCCAACATATGATGGATGAATGATTAAAGTGTAAATGTTTATAAAATCCTCTTACATCGATTTTAAAGAGGACACCGCCAATTGAAGCGACTAGGCGCCCTCAAGATTTCTAATATTGGACATTTTGCATGGTTGTAAAGCGTTTATATACATTAGCCCTCACCTGAATGACTAAGCCCAAATTATCGCCCTTATAAGAAAACAGAACGATTTTCTAATAAAATGACTCCGGAATGATTAATTCAGCAGACGACGGAAATGGCGTTTAACACAAGAACCATACGCCAGAGTTGATTCCCACTTCATCCACCCTGTTTGACCGGTCTATAACATTTGTGGATTTAATATCAACGAGTACGAGTCTATGATAGTCATGTAATACGCACATTTATTGATTAAAAATACGGCAAATTTAAAGGCTAGCCCACGAATTACCTGGATGTCTTTGGTCTCTTTTTAATGCCACTATCTGTTTTAGGTATGTTATTTTTATAATAAATATATCTTTATTCTTCCAATGGCCTAGACTATCATCTGCGAGCAAATTGAAGACATTTTTCATATTTTGTGTGAATATGCCAGTGCCGCTTTAATTGAAAAGTATTTTTTAGGCTTTTCCAACCATATGAACATGCTTTTAATTTTTTTGCATTTTTTTGCATCATTGAACCATGGGTCGATGTGTGTGTGCACTGTGCAACATGCAATACACATTGGACGGTTGGTTTTCATATAACGCAACAAGATAAACCAATTTCAAGTCATTAAGGCAAACATACACGCAATTCGTAATATATTAAACATAAATTTGTTTTGGGGTCGGGTGGAGTGAGGTGAAATAGAAGGAGTATTCAAACATCAGATGGGTTAGTTAATGAAATAGTGTACAGTGTTTATGAGTATCATTTCAACAACACAATGTTAAGCTTGTAAGCTTGTAGGCTTCTTTGACTTTAGGAATATGCCTTTAATATGCACTCCAGTCATTGCTTAATTTCTTAAAATCATTTGAATCACAGGGCCTTGTTGCTATCGGACAGAGAAGCTTTATTTTCGACGAAGACAACAACAAAATGAAAGAGCTGGATAAGTTCGTCATGCCTGGATTGGCAAACCATAGTGTTGCAGTTGTTAATGGCGAACTCTATTGTGCTGGTGGCCCAGCTGGAACTGAATTCATGAAGTATGATAACAAAGAGGAGAAATGGATTAGTCTTCCCGCAATGAACAGTGCACGGTCAAACTTTGGTTTTACCCATTTCCAAGGGTACATTTATGCTATTGGTGGTGTGCAACCAAACAACCCTACTCGACCTATATATACAGTTGAGCGTTACGATATAGCAAATGGTCGTTGGCAGAAGATTGCGCCGCTTTTGGCGTCTAATCCATATCTATATATACACTACATATCACCGGTTACATACACAAAGGTCGAATGTTCATCGGTGGCCATTCCTATCAACAGAAAAACTGGTGTAAAGAAAGCATTATGTCTTGATGTTTAATCCTTACTCAAACAAGTGGTACTCTCTGTATTCAAATCTTTTAGATGTCAATTGTCACACACTGCATATGGTTGTGGTGGACGATACCCTCTATATGATAGCTTTCCTAAGGGTGACGTCAAGGTATAATCCTAGTACGTCGTGGGAGTGGTGTCCAAAAGTGTACAAATGTGAATGTTGATGTAGGCACCATGACACGTCATCTTTTTTCACTCGGTGATACCGTGGACCAATCATGCATACCGGAGACCAATATGAAGGTGTTTCGTATTGGCAGAGAGGTTTTCATTATTGCTTGCGATAACAACCTGATCTTCGACAAGAAGTACATCAAATCAGAGACAGCATTTTGAAAGAAGTTGCGGCTCACGAGATCAGGAGAAGGAGGAGGCAGTCAATATAAATAGCTCACTCTCTATTACACATTTCTCATGCAAAATTGAAGGTGCAACAAGAGATTTCATGTCATCCATATTTTCTGTGATATGTAGTGATTTCATATAGATGAGATGCTCAATAGATTCCCTACCTTTTATTTGGCTACAGAAATAACTTAAAATGAAAACAAAAGGTGATTTGTATACGCTTATATTTCAATAGAAAATATAGGGCTGGAATTTCGTATTTGCTCCATACCAAAATTAGAAAATTTCACAATTTTTTACCAATTATAACCAAAAGAAAACAGTTCTACAGCGATCCTTACAGGTGGGGCATTTGTAAAAGCTTTAACCAGTGTGTATGACGGTCTCGTAGACGTCAAAGGTCAGAAATACCTTTCAAAACAAAAATACATGAGCCTTGTGCACAAGTGATCTGAATTTATATAATTAAACCAGAGTTAATGATTAATCGGTGTGGGAATCAACGAATTTGGTATGTCCAAAGACAATTATCATATGAATCAAATTACACTTAACATTCTAATTTACTCAGAGTTCATTAGTCTCCAACTAAAAGTAGCGTCATTGCAGTTGCAAAGTGATATGTCCTCACAGCGAAGACTCCAAAATGACCAGCGCATAAGTTCACATAAATATCCACCCTGGTATATTCCATGTGAATCTTAGTGAGTCTGAAGGAATTTGTCCAGCAGTTCAAGACGACGGTGGTTTCCCTCGACAACACTAATATCCCGCAGTACAATCCAGGGGATTGAACCAACAGTTCCAAAACTGAAGCTCCTCTGGCTTAAAAGACGACAGAGACACTAGCTATCAAGTCCGGCGGCATCCAATACTAGTATTATATAAATCCTGGACAATTGTAAACGCTCAAATTACATTATTGTGATTTAAAAACTAGCGATAAATAACTATACTGATAGCTTCCAGTTACTACTCGAGTCTTTCAGTCACAAGTATTATTTAACTTCTCACAGATAAATTCCCCCTTCTAACAATAATCATCACATCATCTCATGCATAAACAAACCTAGCACTGTCAAATCAGTTTCTCAAAATTACATCATCTTGAATTGCATATTTCACATTTATAGATATGGGAATCCCAGATCATGTAATCGGTTTTGATGCTTTAAAGCATAAAAAAGTTGACTTAGTCTAAGTTTACATCTTGGGGAATCCCCCTTTCCCCCCTCTTGTGCAATGTATCTAGTCATAAACAACAGGTGCATATCTCAACTAGCAACTAGGGAAATCCCCTCTATCTATTGTTTATCATAACAAAGTACTTTACCGTGAGAAAATTCTTCTCCAAATAAAAATTGAGATAAAAAATCTATTTAATCACCAAAATGGCTGCTATAAAATCTTCCCCCTTAAAAAGAAAATTTGAATGAAATATTAAACATTCTGGTGGGTAATTGTACATGCAGTTACACAGTGAAATTTTTACACTTTTTAAGTTCTGCATTGTGCTTCAGTTGTATTACAAGGTTGTCTACTACAATTTCTGACAAATTAGGCAGCTCGGGACAAGGCATCGCTAAGAGATTTTCTTTTCCCGTGATATGTCTTATGTCCAATATAACTTGTAGAGTAACGCCATTTGACAAGTCTATGATATCGTTTTCTCTTGTGGATTGAAAGTCAACGGGATGTGATCCGTGGCATAGGAACTGGGTGTGCACAGTTGTAGTCCAGATACACTTCAAAAATTTAGGCAATGACAATAGAATGCCAGATATTCTTTCTCAATTATTGAGTAGTTTTTCTCGATGTTGTCAAACTTATTGGAGAAGAAATCACATACAGGATGATCTACATCATTGTCATCTGCTTGCATGAGATCTCCACCACAGCCTACATCACTGGCCATCAACTGCCAAAAATGAATTGTTTCTGAAAGTCTGGCGCACCAAAACTGGCGCATTCATCAAAATAGACTTGAATTTCTAAAATGCTTATTGGAATTGCTTCGTGACCACCAAATTTGCGTTTTTCTTCAGAAGGGTGGTCAGCGGAACCACGCAAGTTTGAGAAAATTGGACAGATATTTTCTTGGAATACCCGACAAACCTAAGAATCTATGAGATCTCTTTACTATGTGGTGTGGGGAATTCTCAAGTGCTTCAACTTTGCAGTCAGTGATGGCCTTAATTGCCCTTGTCCTACAACATGCCCTAAGAGTGACAATTTGCTGGCAAATTCACTTTTCACAAATTCACAGTTCCAAACATGCCTGAGATAATTTCTCAAATAACTGATGGAGCTTGTCTCATGTGTTATTCCAGCTGCTGTAAAACATAAGGAGATCATCCACATAGGCTTCACAATTGTTCTAGGTCTGCGACTCCCTGTTCACTAGTCTTTGGTATGTTGCGGCAGAATTTTTGCGACCAAAATACCATTCTTTTGTATTGGTATAGGCCAGCGGGCGTACAAGGGCTGAAATTACTTTGGAACGGTCAGTGAGGGGAATTTGCCAATACCCCTTCAACAAATTAAATCTGATAACAGTTTGGCATTTTCCAAACTCGATGCATCATCAATCCGGGGTTGGATATGAGTCGGTTTTGGAACAGAGGTTGACGTTTCGAAAATCCGTGACAAAACGAAATGAACCATCAGGTTTGGGAACCAGAATACATTGGGGAGCTCCATTACTATGGTCTGTTTACATTCCCCATGTCTAAACATTGTATTTCACCTACATTTCTGATCTGTTGCAACTTGATGGATTTCAACCTATAAGGATGTTGCTTTATTATCGGATCGATTCACCTACATTCAATGTCGGTGTCTCACCTGGGTACTCAGGAAATAATTCCCACTGGTGACATTAATTCTTTTAATTCACTTTGTTGACTTGTGGGAGGTGACCGAGTTTCTTGTCTAAATTGGCAAGTATGTCAGGATTTTTCAACTTTGCCACCTTGCCCAGTTTACACGATGCATTTTACGCATGCATTTTTCCAATCTGGTTTTGAAAAGTTATTACCAGTGTCAGCAGGCCATGTTTAGACGGTGCATAAAGTGGGCATTTTCTCATACCATGACTATGAAGAAAAGGTCAATGGCATTTAGGGTTGGTAGTTAGAATTTCAACAGTTTTAACAGAGATGAAGAGAGAAACATTGACTCTACTATAATTCTAATTAAGCATCATCTGTTCACCATAGATTAATTCTTAGAGTATCCTTCTGAAGCAAAATTGGATTTAATTAATTAAGTTTACAAATTTGCATGATGTCATTATAGATACAAGTATTAAAAGGCATAAAAGAAACTTCAAACTTACACTGATAATTACTTTAAGCATGAACAAAAGCTTATTTGTAAAACAACAGTGTAGGTCAAGTATTATAGGAGGAAAGACAATTATTTTTCTCCTTTTTATAATTCTACTAATATCCCAAGCATTATTTTTTACACTGCTAGCCATGCTGGTGTTCAGTTGGCTGGCTTGAGCTTGAGTCTGTCCCTTTTGGTGCAGTGAATCAAATTTAGTTGCCCTTTTCTATGGATACCATTGGTACAAATTTTATTATCCCTTTGGTACACATCAAATCTTGCATGAAATATAACTTGTTTCTAAGCCCAGTTTACACGGTGCAGTTTCCGTGCATGCATGTTCTGCCAAGATATCCTCCGGAGCAGTAATGCAAACGGAAAAATGCACGTGTAAACTGGAAAATGCATGGGTCATTAGTGGTACTCTGCATTTTCGTGCATGCATTTAGAACACCCTGTTCTATTTACATAGCATAATTTATGTCCCAAAGGGAGACAATAAAATTTGGACCTGGTATCCACAGAAAAAGGGCAACTGGAGTTGATTCACTGCACTAAAGGGAACAGACTCAAGTGACCAACTGAAACAACCTGGCAAGTGTAAAAACAAGTGAAATAGCTTAATATATAGGACAAATAATCGTCTTGCATCTTAATACATCCGGACCTACCCTGTTATATTAGTTAACAAATAAGTATTTGTCTTTCTTTAAAAGTAATTATCAATGTAAGCTTGGTGTTATTTTTGGCCTTTGATAGTGGCTTCTATCTATAATGCGTTCAAATGGCACTTGGACACTTGCATTATTAATGCCATTTGTTTTCAGATGATGCGCCAGTAATGAACTAGGTGAACACTATGATACTTGAATCATAATTAATAATAATTTTAGTCTTTCTTTTCTCTCTCTCCCGCTCTGTTAACTCTTGACAACTACACCAACCCTGAATGCCATTGAACTTTTTTGGTCCAATCGTATTGAAAAGCACATTTATGCACCTCAAACGGCCTCTGCACTGGTAATAAGTTTTTCAAACCAGATTGGAAACATGCATGCGTAAAAATGCATCGTGTAAACTGGGCTATAATCATTTGCTGTGTTTTACAGTGGCTGCTGTCTTGTTTAGGGTTCTGATCTGTGATGTCATCATTTGCACACTCATAACTAACACTGCTGACACCACACAACGCAGGTTACTTATCATCTTCATTATACTCTTGGAGCATATATTTTATTGACTAGTTGTGTCACTTTTAACGCCTACCTGGTGTTTTGATCACAGAGTCAAGGTCTCCCCTTTGTTCTCAATCTCATATGGACCTGAATACGTGGCTTGCAAGGATGCGCTTGTATTGGAAAAAGTGCCAAAACTTTGTTCACCAGTGCGTTGAATACTCTGTTTTCTTGGCATCTTTGTCCACCATATTTTCATTTTTTGCCTGGCTCTGTTTTGAGATTTTGGTATTGGCACTTTCTGTGGCACTTTGGAGCCTGTGCCTGAATTGAGACACAGAGTCTAACAAATTCACATCAGGATGCTAAACAAACACTTTTCCTTCAGTAGTTTCAAGGTCCCCTTTGTGACCAAACACTCAACTCAAATGGACTAAATCCTAATGCTCTTGTAACAGCCTCCCTGGTAGCAAATACATGAGATGAACTTCCTCATCCCAGTCCCTCTCAAAGTCAAAACAATAGGTTTTGGTCATTGTTTTTCAATGTTTGGTGGGTACCTTTCTATGGCCCCTGGGATTCCGGGTGGTATGCTTAGAGAACTTACTGGGAAATTCCCAACTGTGTGGTCCACACTTGTTGGAAAAAACCTGATAACAATAAATTTGATCCTGTCCTTGATCAGCTGAATTGATTTTGGAAGGCCTACTAGGGTGAAAAACTTTGTTAAGCTTTCACTATATCTGTGCCCTAATATTTCTCAAGGTATAGCCTCAGGAAAACGTGGTGGAAGCACCATGATGTCAGTAAGTACTTATTTCCTGACTTGGTCCTTGGACGTGGTCCTACGCAATCTATTAACAACCTACTTAATGGCTCATCAAATGCTTGCATTGGTTGCACGGGAGCAGTAGGAATTTTATGATTGGGCTTATCCCACCCTTTGACATGTGGTGGCAAGTCTTACAATATTCAGAACCATCTTTTCTGAGTGTAGGCCACCAAAAATGACTCCTAAGTCTGTAATGTGGTTTTTTCTCACACCTAATGTGTGCGCTGCCATTGGATTATCATGGGCTATGCCTATCCCTTCCCTATGGTATACCTTTGGGACTACAATTTGATGCACATCCTTCCATTCTTCATCTACAAGTGCATCCTGGTGGCCGCCATTTTTCTCATGAGACACCATTGTGCTTGTAGAAATGAACTTTTTGCTTCGGGCTTCCTGTTGCAACAAAGCCCTCTCACCTAATTTCCCAAGTACTGCTGGGTGCATGTTGCTCATTTACCATCTTGTCATGCTTAAAGGGTCTCCTTTACAGTCCCCCTAACTCTATCAGGCTCATGCGGCTGGATTTCATTGCTTCCCATCTTGTCACTTTAGTTTGTGCTCAGGGGGCGGATTTTCACTACAGGGAATTATTCCCTCCCCTTAAGGAGGGAGAGACCTCCCAATTCCGCTAACTTTGAGAGAAAAGTATCCTGTAAATTTGGGACCAAGTCATCCTCGTCGCTCTTCCTATGTGCATGTGATTTTGACTCATTCCCCCAGAAAACCGGCTCACTGTTTTCCTGTGATGCTTTTCTGGTATTGACCTAGTTACTGCACATGCTGGAAATGTCTATTTCCTCTCAACTTCATCCACTGTACAGGGCCCTGGGAACCTTATGGGGATCTTGGGTACTTTCCCCCCTGCCAAATCATTCCATAACAACATGATCCCCCCTTTTACGGGAGGTTTCCGTGTCTAACACCAATGTGACGTTTCCAGAAACCAGGTCTGATTTCAAATTCATTTTGTGGAGAGGGGGAACACTAATACACTCCACCCCTATCCCCGTGAATCATGCATATTTCCTTTGGAACTCTCAATATCAAGTGGAAGTGCATCTTTCAATATCATAGACTGTGCACAGCACGGGTCTCGCATGAGTGTAATGGGTTTTGGATCTAACTATCACCCTGAAGTGACACCAATCCCTCCAAAACAAGCTTAAGTATTCCCTTACCTTTTCTGTGTCAATTCCCATTTGTGGAATTTCTTGTTCTGACAGAGAATGAACTTTTGACCTCCAAGTAACTGCACAACCTAGTGGTTTTGACTCACTTTGGCTCTCTCCTTTTGGCGGATAGCCTGTACTCCAACACCTTGACTTGTATGTCCTTGTCTTTTTACAGTGATGGCATGTGAACTGTGATTTGGGTCCCACCCATGCGTCTGATTGGCACCATTATTTTCTTTGCTCCCTTTTTCATGGACCTAAATTGGGATTCCCCTCATGTGTGCTATCCATGAGACGCTTTGTTATAACCCGCTTTTATTTTGTAATTTGCTGTACCTATAAATTCGTGGCTAGGCTACATATTGCTGAGCTTATGTGTCAAAGCTAGTCCGTCGGCCCCTTTATGGCTCTTCACGCAACTGTCATTTTGTTTTCATCCAGATTTGTATATGTAGACACTGTTTGAATTCTCAACTAACGTCAACTCCCTAAGTTGACTCAAATTTTGCCCGACTTCTTTGTTTTCCTTACACGGGCCATTCAACATGGGTCTGGTCTGCCTTTTTCTGACAAGATCTGAATTTTTGTCTATATGCCTTTGCACCAATTTTAATGCTTTGAGCACTGCCTCAAACCTTGATCATAATCCACCTACATCTGTCTAATGACATGGCCGATATATTTCTCGGGCTTTACCAATGACACTGACTGTAGCAACAGGTCCAGACTCCTTGGGCCTGTCAAGCTATTGCAATTTTTGTTTGTTGGTATCTACACGTGTCACAGGTACATTCACAAAGCTGTGCCCCCTCGTCACAATCCTGGCTACGCCATTGAGCAGAGTCGGTTTTGTTTTTCTTTTATTTCTTGTGCGATAATCCGTTTCTCGTGTTTCTTTTGAGTATGTAAATGCTTCCATTATGCAATTATCCTCATCGTCAATAGTCGTGTCCACACGTTTAGTTATTACCGGTATTAACTAAGTCCGATGGAATTAAAAAACAAAGATCCCTTATCTCCCTCACGTCTATTGTACCCTATTGTAAGCGGCGCCACACTGCGGTCGACATAGTCTATTATTACCGGACCTAAATTGATCGGTTTTATTGTCTGATTAACTTTTGCTGTGTGGACGCGCGTCGGGTTAACTCTATCGGACCTAATTTGGCGTAAGTCCGACATTTTATGCCGAAGAAGAGCAGGGTTAAGTCCCGGCATTAAAGTTACGACCGTACTAGTAAAGACTGTGTGGACGCGTTCTATCGGCATTAAACGGTGGGCATTTTCGTATTTTCTGAGTCAAAGCCGAAAGCAGTGGCGTTAGTCGGGGTGGCGAAGTGGCGACTCAGGCACCCTTGGAAAATATGGGAGAAATTTGAAGGTAAGGAGAAAAAGGGGACAAGGAAAAGGGAGGGAAGGGTAAAAAGAAGAGGAGAGCCAGTTAGAATCCGGTTTTTTTTTGATGTTATGAGTTACAGCATGCAGAGGCTGACACCGTCCCTCCTTTTGCGACTCAAAGAAAAGTCACCGGCAAGCGAAGCGAGTACATTAACGTTTCCCAAATCCTCATTACTTTTTCCAAAATCCTGGATACCCCACTGATTCGGGGGAATTAATCCCCGAACTAAATCTTTTTCCTTCAACTGCCAGGTCCTTGCCCACACTTGACTAGATGTCTAGTTACGCGTTTACGTCCCTGATGGCAGCCAGCTCGCATCTGCATGTTTCGAACTGTACACCAAACAGCTTCTTCTTACTCTCGTCTCTTTCTAGCACGGTCGGTTTAGGTTTAGCATCAAGGTGAAGATTTAATTTTCAATTTTTGTGGTTGAAATCAACTTTAGGATTATCCCTAATATCAAGTTACTGGACCTGGTTAAAAAGTTACAAGGGTTGGAGACCTTTGGATCATGCCATTTTGTTAATGGGGGGGAAGGGGTTAAAAAACAACATCACAACGGACTTTTTGTCACTATAATTAATTTGGTCTTAATTTTTTACTTTCAAATTTCTAAGGTTTTGTTTATAATTATAGCTTGAACATTATCTAAGAAACCCAAAAACTATTAGAAAATATATTTCTACAGAATAGTTCTGTCACCAGGTTTATTAGCTTTTGATGCAAACTTGTCCATACGTGATGACAAAAGCAGTACAAATGGTTTTATTCCCTTAGGCAGGTCAAATTAGAAACAACAACACGCTTGAGCTATCTCACTTTATATGACCTGCACTACGTGTGAAAATGAACATTTTTAAACTTAAATTATTTTCACCAAAATTGAAATTGAAAAGGCAAGCGACGGACACTTTTTCATCACGGACGGACATTGCATTACTTTTTTATTTTGGTTTTTCACATAACGTATCCTTTTCACCAACATGAATTGGTTGGTGGCCATTAATTAACCATTTACATGGTCATGTGAGAGTTTTTTTGTAACAATGAGTTTAGGTTCTCTGTGTCATGAATAGAACAGATTTCGATAAGTGAACAATGTTTGCACATGTTTCTTTCAATTTAATCATTATTACTAACCTCTTTGGGTGATAGTTTATAACTCCGATGCCATTTGCCATGGACCACTTACACGGTTAGCTAGTACCGGTATAAGCTATCGGACTTAAAGTATGTCGGATCTAAGCGTATACCGTTAAATTGCTCCACCACGACCAATTTGAGTCCGATAGTAATACCGACAGGATTTAGATCCGATAGTGTGCGTCCACACGGCAACTTTAAGTCCAACGTTAATACCGACCAGAGTTATTACCGTATTCAGTGACGTAAGTCCGACCGTGTGGACACGACTAATGTGGCAGCCTTTTGCTGACTGAATCTTCCCCTGACTGAATCTCATGGCCGACGATCATAATCGCTGTCAGAATTTCTCAGACCACACACTGGCAGTGTGTGTGTGTAAGCTGTTTAGGCGCAATCCGGTAAGGTGAAGCCCCAATAATGTTACACACAGCTTTGTATGCATGGAGCGGATCTGACGAGGTCGAGTACAAACATGTGCGTCTTATGGTTTATGCAAATGACTCCCTGAGTATTGCGCAAAACACGTCTGTTTTGCGCAATCCGGTAAGGTGATCCCCAAATCACGTTACACACAGCTGTATCATGGAGCGGAGCTGACGAGGTCGAGTACAACACGTGCGTTTTTATTTGTGATCCCCAAATCATGTTACACACAGCTGTGTATGAGGGAGCTGACGAGGTCGGTACAAACCATGCTTTTTAGTTTTATGGAAATGACCCCCGAGTATTGCGCCAAAACTCTTAGGTTGACCATATAGCCGACGCCTCGCCGCGAGTAAACCTTAAAGTTGGACAGAGAACCACGAACTTTTTTTTTTCAAAAACTGTTTAGATAACTGCCACAACTATTAAAAGCTTTGTTTACAGCTGAACAACAGCTTTTTTCAAGATTTTCTTCAAATACTTTTAAAACTGTAATTCTTTACTTTAGCGTGCACTCCCATTTTAATATTATGCATTCAATCACATTTATGATATGATTTCCGAAACATCTATCTTTGACATCTACCTTGCACATACGTCTAGCATTCGAAAACACTTGAAACTTGTGAGAAAATCAAAGGGCGCGCCGCGCCAAATCAAAAGCTTTTTTTTCAGAGTTACTTTTGCGGAACCATGAAGTAGAAAGTTTTAAGAGATCACGAGAAAAGAGTGGTATCGCTTTATATCGGGCATTTGCCAAATAAAATCCCCCTAACATTTTTAGTCAATAATAAATTAATCAATCCCATAATTAAAATAAGGAGACTAGAAGGTTGGTTTTGGCAGGAATTTCCACATTTCTGAAGGAAAATGGGTAAGTATACAAACGTATATGGAATGGAGATTATGCAAGGATTCAGAATGGGGTGGGGTCTTTGTTTAATAGTTGAGGGGCGTCGTTATTTTATCGTTGAGGGGGTCTTTGTTTTATAGTTGGGGGGGTCTTTGTTTTTATAGTGAGGGGGGGATCTTTGTTTTATTAGTAGGGTGGGTGTTTATTTATCGTTGAGGGGTCTTTGTTTTTATAGTGAGGGGGTCTGTGTTTATAGTTAGGTGGTCTTTGTTTTATCGTGAGGGGGTCTTGGTTTTATAGTTGAGTGGGTCTGTGTTTTATCTTGAGGGGGTCTTTGTTTTATAGTTGAGGGGGGGTGGGGTCTTGTGTTATAGTTGAGGGGGGTCTTTGTTGTATAGTTGGGGTCTTTGCCTTATAGTTGAGGGGGTCTTTGTTTTATAGTTGAGGGGGGGGGGGTCTTTTGTTTTATAGTTAGGTGGGTCTTTGTTTTATAGTTTGAGGGGGTCCTTTGTTTTATAGTTGATGGGTCTTTGTTTTATAGTTGAGGGGGTCTTTGTTTTATCGTTGAGGGGGTCCTTTGTTTTATAGTTGAGGGGGTCTTTGTTTTAAGTTGAGGGGGTCTTGTTTTATAGTTGAGGGGGGTCTTTTTGGTTTTTATAGTTGAGGGGGTCAATTTGTTTTATAGTTGAGGGGGTCTTTGTTTAATAGTTGGGTGGGTCTTTTTTATAGTTGAGGGGGTCCTTTGTTTTATAGTTGAGGGGGTCTTTGTTTTATAGTTGAAGAGGTCTTTGGGTTTTATAGTTGAGGGGGTCCTTGTTTTCTCGTTAGGTGTGTCTCTTGTATATAGGTTAGGGGGTCTTTGTTTTATAGTTGCGGGGGGTTTTGTTTTTATAGGTTGAGGGGGTCTTGGTCTTTGGGTCTGGGTCCTTTGTTTTTATAGTCAACCCCTTAAGTAGGTGGTTTGTGTGCTTTTAGGCGCAATGATTATGTGAGCATGTTAATAAGTGACTTGGAAACCGAGCCGCTAAGTATCGTGGGTAAGGTCTGGGACCCAACCTTTCAGGCCCACAGACTCTACCCATCTGGTTTGCGATTTCTGCAATGCACTTTTGTTGCTGATAGTGTGGGTTGGTGTTATTCCCGAGGATTTTCAGCTAAATTGATTTATTGCTGTTTGGGTTTTCAGTAGGGCCTAAACTGTCAGAAAATGGAGTGGGGGTTCAAATTTTCGGATTGATGCCCCCTCCTGCAAGGGGGGAATGTTAGTACAGGGAAAAATATTTAAAATCAGGTCAAATTGTGTTTTTAAATTATACTAATGCGTTCCTCTCCTCATAAGGTTTAAAATAAGTATATTAATAAGGTTTAAAATAACTCATCGCCTCCTCATAAGAAGGTTTAAAATAAGTAATAATGCCTTGCGCATTGAGACAACATTCTTTGTGTTTGGCTATATAGTGTGGTGTACTATTATTATATATATTTGCCTAGGTTTTTCAACCTTAGTTAAGCCGTATAGCCCCTTAATGTTTCAAGTTCACCCTGGGGGTAAATGCTTCAATTTTGTTGACAGTGGTGTCAAATGATTCCTTGTGTCATACTGAAACAGAAAAGGCCAATTTTAAAAAAAACACTAGTTTGGTGCTATCAAACCATTTGCGACATCCAGGGAAGGTTTTGGTGACCCCATAGACCATATGACCCCCTTGCTACATTTTGCTATGTATTAGCCAACCAAATGTCACACACTGTCAAATTACATTTTTGATCCTGTGAGACAATACCAACAACTTATCACCACTTTCACCACAAACTGAGCATTTGGTAATTTTTACCCCCAGGTAACCTTGAACCAATACGGGGCTATAGCGCTTAACTAAAGGTCGGAAACTTGGCAATATATACCTTTTCTAATCCATATAAGGAGACGAACAGTTTAAAACATTAAAACACAATTTGACTCGTTTTAATTTTTCCATGTAGTACCGTTTACCTCCTTGAGGAAGGGGGAAACATCCGAAAATTTGCAACCCATCATATTCGACGGTCGTCCCCTATTTAATGAAACACAGCAAATAAAACACTTATCACCAAAATCCTATGCGGAACGGGTTTCATTGCCATACCAACCCACACTATGAATCGTTTCGTATTGATCTAAAACCTTAGCAGTGCATAGTTACCGCTTGTTAAAATTTGAGAGGAATTTGAACTCGCTTCCAAGAGGTTGCTTATTGCCAGGATCCCGTTCAATATGGACAGACCA